>JAVQJG010199443.1:0-17253 GCA_036024015.1 Craterocephalus amniculus | reverse complement strand
GACAAAGTTAAACATTGAATTGCCATTTTAACAATTAAATTGCCATTTTAAATATTCAATTGCCACTTTGCCAATTGAATTGCAAATTGCACTTAAAAGTGCACATACGCTTCCATACCTGACCAGGGTTTGGTAAGAAGGGTAGTCTCTGTAGATTTAATCACGAGTAAGAATGGCAGGTTTTGTTTGACAAAGATTCAAACATTGGATAACTTATCCAACACATGAAACACAAAATCATTTCATGGAATTTATAATCATCTGCCTAACTGCTCATCATTATTCACTGACGTTCACATGTTATGCTTTTCTTTCATTTCCATACTGTAATATAAATCATACTTAGTCCGTGTACTGAACTGACTGACACCGTGCTGGTTTTAAGCAAGCCAAAGCTCATCAAATTAGCATATTATTTTTAGCTACCGCAAGTGTTGGAGCATGACTTCTCAACGTATAGCCAACACATTGATCAGCATTGTGTGTTATTTTCCTTGCATATCATTCACACATTTACATTTCTTACAAGTACTTTTACATCTTATACGACTACCAGGGAATTTAGCAACTACATGTCAGAGCAAAAGCAATATTTCATTCAGAGATTGCAATTACACATTTTCTACTTGGAGGGAAGGTGAATTAAGTGACAAGCTGCAGAGAGAGTGAGAAGTCGACAGAAGGGAGGGGGTAAAAGAGAGAAAAGGAGTGAACTAGAGGCTCCTGTGAAGTCGATGATGGCTGTGTCTCAGCCTCCACGCTGCTCCATTTATTCAAAAACTGACATGTTTGAGATTTTTAAATCATTTATTCTGCATGGCATTATGAATGATTTTCTCTTTCTGCATGATATGAAAGAATACTGAATCTGAACCCAGTTCAGTGCTTGCCATTGAGGATACTTTAATCACCAAGTATTGATTTTCCCACTATGACAAGTCTTCTTTTTTAAGTCTCAGGCATTCTTTTTAAAGGGCCTTACCTCATTCCTCTCCACAGTAAAGTCATAACTGCCTCATCCAGCTTTCAGATCCGTTTTCTTTGACACGCATAGTGACACATGCATGGTGAGGAAGCTATTTCACAGAGTAAGCAGTGGAATGGGGTTCGGCTGATATTCGGTGGGATGCTGTGATAGAGCTTTGATGTGACTCCCAGGAGATGATATTTACAATTCACCTGTTAAGACTAGGGAAACAAAAGTAGAGGGAGGGAGTGAAAGCAGAAAGAAAGAGGTTAAATGTATGTGGAGACAGCTTGTGGGATAGAGACGGAAAAAGAGTTGAACATATGAGGAGAAATGATCCAGAGAAACTCTGAGCTGAACTGTGCGTCTTCAGAAGGGAAGGAAGCCTAACAAAGGGAGACTTATCCCAGGGAGGAGGATTTAATCACAGTCCCAGCAGATAACCAACAACATCATCATCTCTTTTCTCTCCCCATGTATCATTCCTTCTTTCAAGCTCTGCAGTCTTCCCTGGACACAGGCCATTGAGTCCAGGCAGCTTTTCCTCCCTCACAGCTCTGCCTTTAATGGAAAACTAAAGGTGTTCCGGCTCAATCCGTGCTTATCTGAGTCTAGTACAATAACTCTGCTAACGGAGCTTGTTATTCCATTATTGCTAAAGTGTGTCTGCATATGCATACATGGTTCTTAGAAGTCCCAGCAGTGCCTCGTAAGTAAGACCGAGGCCATGGGGTGTCGAAGTGTCGAATTTTTACCATCTGACTCACAAAAACAGTAAAGTAACAACAGGAGAGGTGATTGGAAACCACATGCTTGTTAACTTTAAAAACAGAAAGAAAACCTAATATTATCATGCAGGTAGAGAAATTATCACGGGATAGGCTATAAAAAAAACATGTCAATCATATTCTTATATGCAGGACCGAGAAATACACTGAAATACATCAACACTCTCCTCACTGCCTGGAGTCGCTAGATTTAGACAAAGTATATTATTTCAAACACCTTCTTGTTTTACAGGTTGTCATGTTTAATAAGAACATTTCTAGTACAGGAATTTGAAATCTGAAATTTGCATGTTCTCCCGCACAAATATGTGCGTAAGAATGGTTAATAAATGATGCATTGAGTTTTAGGAAGTAGGCTTGATGAGGAAACTAGGCAGCAAAAACAAAAAAGTACATTTAATTATTAGCATTTTGTTCTTTGAAAAAAATGAAAATGGGTCCCAGTTTTTTAAGTTTTGTTTTTTTTGTTGACATTGTAAAACAGAGTATCAAATAAAAAGTTATACCTGGATCATACAAATCAAATTGACATGCAGATAAACTATAAATTAGTTTAGGTTTAGTTTTAGTTAGATAATTACAGTAGACTAACTCAAGAAATTATAGATAGAAAATTCAGTTTGTTTATAGGTCTTCATTTGGCCCTTTAACAAACCAAAACTACAAATAATAATAAAGGAATAAATAGTAACAATTGGCAAATGTGTGCAGTACCTAACCATGTGATACGTCAGAATTATTATTATACAAAAGATATCCACCAGGGAGCAGAAGGCAGGCATCAGATTGTGTACAATAGTTTTGAGCAGTTTTTACCATGTGATACAACAGGTCTCTATGTCTCTTTTCATGTCTCAGTCCCTCAGATACATTTTACTTCATTTATCCGCAGAAATAGGAACTCCTTAAGTAAAATACATACTTACATGATCTTTTAATAGCAAAATGCATTAATTTGTCATTTTTAAAGGGGAGACATGTTTTTTTAATTGTTGGAACATAATTTAAGAAGGATTTTAGTTAATTAATAAAATGATGTATGAGCAGAATAACACAAAGCCAGTAAATAATTATACCACTTAATTATTGAGCTTTGTGACAAAAGAAAACTGCCAACTGCTGATGTTTGATATGGAAGTAATCTAGGGATCTTTTAGAAAAGCAGACTTTTGCACCAGTACATTATTGTTAATGAACTTTAAATTTGTCCTTTGGCTGGAAAACCATACAGTCTCCTACTTTCCTTTTCCCAGTTGCTTCTCCAAATCTTTCTGGAGGTGCGGCTCATTTTAAGCGTATTTAAGAAAATGCACTCAGAAAATCAATCATACGTTCCAAAAGGCGAAGAAATGAAGCAAACTAAGACCTCTTCAGTGTGTGTAGTGCAATCCATACTGTATTATTTTCCATGAAAATGCCTCAAACCTTCACATTCTCCAGGTTTAACATTGACTAAAACGTGTTGAAGCTTGCACCACGAACGCAGCTGAAAACTGCTGTCGCTGTATCGTCTGGTTTAAAATAAACTGTGCTGTGTTTGTTGTGCATCCCATACCACTTCACATCTGGCCCCATTAATCAATCAACACATTTCCTTCAATGAAAGGTCAATTGCATTTTGTTTTTAATTTTATTCCTTGGCTTTGACATCACTAACTTGAAACATGCACCAAAATCCCTTTACAACAAATCCAAACCGTGGTCTGGATCCTCTCTTTACTCCTTTTTTTGTCATTGACTGAGCTGGAAAGTCATTCTTGATCTACGGTGGAACCGAAACGTTTGGAGTAACAGAAGGAATTTACATCCAGCACTATCATCTCATTTTCAAAACCATAAATAATGTGATAAGAAACCGCAGAGTGAATATAAATCCAGTCAATGAACAAGATGACATCTTATCTCGTATGAATTATCACATGCACATCTGCATGTATGTTTATCTTATTCAAAAAATAGGTCAGCTTCACATTGATACTTGACACTGACATCAACTCAGATTTTAGGCCAAATTTAACGATGACTTAATTTAAGCATCCAGCCTAAAGATAAGCCTTTCCATCTGAAACATTAACATTGAACGGGTTGTTTCACATCACCATTACTGCATGTTGTGAGTGAGTTTAAACTCATGACTGGAAAAAAAAGGAGGGGAAACAAACCAAAATCCCCTCTTGGGGGTCTTTGTTTTATTAGAACTGAATTATTCTGCTGTATCCATGCAAATCACATATTAAAGAGAAAAACAGCCTCAACATGTAAGTCTCTCCTAAGCACTAAATTGTTATTCCCAGGCATCCTGCTGTGCTGCTCTGTTAATACATCCCTTAATTGCTTTATGAGTGCATCATAATTATAAAATAATCACACTTTCATTTGAAGGCTATATGAGCAACAAACACTGAAAACACAAACTCCAAACTTTCCTTATAAATGACATTTTTGTGTTTACTCAGGTTTTGCCAAGATTGTTGTTATTACCAGTCAAAAGGTTGGATACACCTACTCAGTCATGTATATGTTAAGGGTTTTTTTGTTGTTTTTTTAGAGGACTCTGACATGTTCAAAAGCTTTAACATTGATAAAGTGCTTAATAAAATCTTGATCTCTCCAATGCAGCAAGAGGTTTTTGCAGGAAACCTCTACAAGCAGTCCAAAACATGTAAAATTTCCATTTTTTGCAAAAGGGTGAGTTTATATAATATTCCCATCGCTTGGTACAGCTTGTGGACCAAGAGGAACCGCGTTCCTTTGTTTTCCGCTAGTTTTTCTTCCGTTCTCTTCCACAAGCAGAGTCTGTTCATCTGGAGGAAGATGAAAGGATGACATTTGCTCATTGATATAAATAAATGGAGAGAGGGAGGGATGAGGCGAGGCCGTGTAGGAGGGGAGATATCCTTGGGGCAAAAGAAGGAGTAGGAGAGAGGGATGAGCCGACCACAGGGAGGAGAGGAGGTGGAGGGTGAGGGCAGGAGTAGGGTGGAAATTGAGGAGTGAAGATGTGGAGAGAGGAGAGGAGAGAGAAGAAAGGGTGACAGAGGAGACAGCAGGGAGGAGAAGATGTCATGAAAGGGGAGAGGAAACTAACACAAGAGTGGAAGGAGGTGGTGATCAGGCTTGATAAAGAAAATTAGACTTCCAACTACATATCAATACAACTAGCAACAAAAGGACTCGCTTGAGTATGTTTGAAATGTGTTAAGAAATAAATAAAAATTGCACATTTGGTGGCTGCCTACGCACATTTGTATACGTTTGCATGCATGTCTGAGCTGTTCCTTGGTATTTGTTTTATGTTTTTATGAGCTCATTTGTCTGCTTTACCCAGAAGCCTGCACGCTTGTACGGCTCCTTACGCTATATGTGCACAGCCTTAATATCAACCACCTGTGCTTGTTGAAGTACGTTTATATGAAGCACCAGTTAACCTTTCTTTCCTGTCTAAAGCCATGGCGTTGTGACATTTTATTAACTTTGGCAGGTGATATATTACCACACTTCCCACAGTAAGATTACATTACCCCTCTCCCCTTTCTCCCGTTATTCCTCTTTCCCACCATGCCTTCTTATCTCTCCCCTGTTCTGCTGCATTTTTCCTCCTTCGCCTACTCACTTTTCTTCCTTCGTGCCTCATCCCTTCCCATTTTGTTATAAGCATTTTCTCCCCCTTGCTTCCTGATGGCATCCACTAGAGTAATTACCCCAAAGTAGACCACAAGGAAAGAGGGAAAGGCCAGCGAAACACTGGGCAAAAGAGGGAGATGTCTCTGATTTTGAGAGACACAAGCAGGTGGGACATCCTCAGGAGGAGCAAAGTGTTGAGAGTGACAGGGAAGAAGAATGGGGCTGAAGGGTTGAAGGACAAGGAAAGCGTTTTATTGGAGTTTCGGAGCACATAAAAGCTCTTTAGCTTGCAATGGAGCACCCTTTACCAACCAGACAGTCCCATCTGGTTAACAGTGATGGCGATGTTGCCATGGTGTCCAAGATACATGGAGGGCCATAATGATAGCACCTTCCAACACACTGCTGGGTGGTGGCTGTTAGGGCTGTGTGGGGGACAGAGTGAAAAGGAAATTCTTATGAGAACACTGCAATACACTAACTGTTGCAATTATATGGTTAGATGTGGTACTCAGTGTTCAGCTACATTATTACCTCAACAAGGGCAGGGTGATGATGAGATTAGAGGTAATAATATCTCCGACTCCCACTGATAGATAAGGATACATGGCAGAATAGATGATGGGTTTGTGGAAAGGATGAACTGATGAACAAATGAGTGAAAAGAAAAAAAAATAAGATGATAAATGGTGTCACTTTTTGCGCTATAATTTACTTTTTGATCTCATCATAATGTCTGATTATAAAAAAGGTCACGGCCATAACTAAATAGGACATTAATGGAACATTATGTCTTTCTATGAGTCTTTTATGGTTAGATTATCATGGATATGTAGTGAAAAATGTATGTTCTCTATTTATTTTATGCAAACATTTTAAAATATCTGTATGCGAAGATTGTTTTGATAGATAGAAAGGATACACTTCTGCCACTGTTTTTATGAAATAATCAGATATGCAGCAGTAGGTTTATGACACATTGTAAAAAGAAATAGTTTTTTTTCCATAAAGCAGCTTCTCCATCTTTTCTTACTTTTTTTAAACATTTGATGGGAATTATATTATGATAAATAATAATACATTTTATTTAAAAGTGTCTTTCAAGACTTAAAGGACAACGAGGCCAGCCAGGTGAAGTCTGGTGGGTCATCAGATTTGTTGGAATCACAGCTCAGGGAGTCTAACAAACACCAGGCTGTGAATAATTGATTCAATTTTGAAACTCAAGCCTTTGAAAGTTAACAATGAAGGTGGAAAGTTGGATGACAATAACTACATCAGCGACATAGTTTGCCATGTCACACTTCTCTTTTAGCAGATTACAATTAGAGAGATTACAGTTTTTGTGTTCTTGTGATTATTTATTTTTAGAGGGTTTTGAGTTATCAAAATGCAAAAACACAAAAGGTCTGGGAAATTATAATTGCTCAGTTATTTATGCCTTAAATAATACAAATACGTCTTGTACAATACATGATTGGAAAGCCTGATTAGTCGTGTTTACAATGAGATAAAACTTGTAAAGACCATGTTTCTGTAGAATGAGCAACATGAATAAATATGTAATGCCCACCAAAAGAAAAGTGGAAAAATCCCCGGCAATATTCTCCAGCTGGTATTTAATTTGAGTCTGAGCTTCGATTGGATGATTGCACTCCCCCACAGTAATGAGAAGAAAATAAACAGCACGATTTGGCCATTTCTCACATTAGATCCATTTTACACAATCAGAATGTGGAAGATCCACATGCAGCTGCACCAGCCTGTCCACATTTTCTGTAGGATGCCATCCCATTCCTCAGCCAGCAGTTGTTGAAGGTCAACCCATGTGGTTGTCTCCGGTCCTTGTGGGCTGCAGTCCTGCAGGTTTTATGCTTCCCTACATGCCTGATTCAAATTAAATGACTCTACTCAACAGGTTGTTGTCAAGGTCTGCCCGAGCTTGTTGACTCATTAGTCTGATTCAGGTGTGCTGCAGCAGGAAACATCCAAGACCTGCAGGACGGTTGTCCTTGAGGATACTCCTGCTCTAGCAAATACAACATGCCTAGGAACCCACATGTTTTAAACTCAGATTGAGATCTGGACTCACTGCAGTCCAAATCCAGTCCCAAATTATTCCAATCCACGAAAAGCTGGGAAGAAAATCCAATTTTTGAAATCTGATATCTCTAATTTGCAAGTTATTCTGTGTAACTTTTGTCCACGAGGGATCCTGAATCGTTACTTGAGCTCTGTTGTTCACACTCTTTACAGGTGAGTTGTAAAGGTGGCTAATTCAGCATTCCCACCATGTATAATACAAAGCCTACTGGTTTGATTATAAATTTCCATACATTTTTTGCTCAGATAACTTTAGCATTCCTTAATGTAGTGAGCTTTAGACAAGATGCCTTTTGTTCGGGTAATTTAATCTGTTTTGTAAAAGGGAAATGGGTGCCCTTACATCAAATGTCGCAGCACCTTAAAACCTCTTTTTCTTAGAGTGAATAATAATTTTCTGGAAAGCTGCAAAGTCATGCAGCACCACAGATGATCTGCATCAGCCTGAAGAGCAGGAAAGAGAATGTGAAGTTATTGAAACTATAATATAATTACAAGCTGGCAAGTTGCTTGCCCATCCGAACTGCTGGGAGGGACCACCCTATCATGCTAATTTGACAGACAGTTCTGGATAGGATTTGGTCCACTGAGAGCCGGCCACTTACCAGTCCAGTCAGTCACCTTCATAGAGCCTGACACCAGACTGCTTTCCTCTAATTCAAACTTCGCATCCAATCGCTTTTCATCTCCTCATAAATCCTGTTAGATCCCACCTCCCTGCATGTACTTCTATTAGGTGACTGTGCTTTTTAATTTGAAGCAGTGAATAAGCTATCAGCTGTCATGGACATGTTAGCCGTGTAGTGGCATCTGTGACAGTTCATCCTCTTTTACTCGCTCAATCACTGGGCCCTTTGCAGACACATACTTGCTAACAAAATTAAATGGTCCCACTTTTAGAAAAGAGATCATCCCAAACTGGAGTCAGGGACAGACAGAAACATAACACAGAGCAGGTGAGTAAATCTGCTCCACATGAACAGCAGATATTTCACACTTTAATGCCAGAGTGAAAGAAAAAAAAGAAAAGTGAGAGGAAGTGAAGACAGAGCTGGTTAATTGCAGTTGCAGAGGGCGTCTGAGCATTATCAGCGTCTTCTTAGCATCAGAGTTGACTGGCAGCAAGAGAGAAGCCTTATCAGAGAGATAAAAAGCAAAAAGAGGCAGCGGAAACAGGAAGGAGTGAGGGAGGGTTCAAGTGATGAAAGAGTGAAGGGAAGGAAAGAGAGTAAAATAGGACAATAGAGAAGAGATGAAGCAGGGGAAATACAAGGGGCCGTGAGGAGCAAAAAATAAGATATATTCTAATTTTGTCTTATCTGTAAGACTGGAGAAGTTTAATCTCCTTCACTTATCATCATGTGGCTTGGAACACGAGAAGTTTGACTCGTTGCCATCAAGCAAACACAAATAAAGATAAAAAATAAATGAAGCTTTTTTATTGGGCTCTTTTCTATACATTTAGTTCCCTGTTTCAAACGCTCCCTCCTCTGTACATTTCCAGTAGAACAGCTCCAATTTGGACCTACCCTATCTTCATCTCTGAGTTTACCCTCTATGTTTTTCTCCTGCGCAATTTCAGTTTCTTGGATGGGAATTCTGCCTTTATCTATTTCCCATCTTATTCTCTTTCTGTGTTGTTTATGCTTTTCAACTCTCTCACTTTATGTTATTCTGTACAACCTCTTTGTGCATCGTCTCTCCACTTTCTGTACTTTTTTGTGAACCAATGAAATTCAGATCACATCCTTGTATCAAAGATGCCAACCCTCGAGAAAGCATTGCTTTCATGCAGTGAAACTTGCTTATAATCCTTTCAAAGCTGTGAAGCCAAGGCTGACTATTAACACTCCACATTATTGACCTTTCACTTCCACAATACTTCTTTAACATATTTAAGACTCAAAAAGTACTTACTGAGCTTATAAACAAAAAAAACTGTTGTGCAAAAAGTCTTTAATTCAGCCTGTCCACATAATGCCGGGCATTTGATTTGATTAATTGAAAAGGATGTAGAGTCAGTATGATTGAAGTGTTTCATGTTTAAATTTATTCCAGTTATTTCCATTCGCTATACCTACTTATTCCATTTCAGGGTCACAGGTGGGCTGGAGCTCTTTCCAGATGCTATCATGGGTGAGTCAGGGTACACCTTGAACAAGTCAGAATTCATTATATCCCATCTATTTTTGTTCATAATTAAATTTATTTTTCTATCTCGCTCTTTGAATAAATTGGCATTTTTAGCAAGATGGTCACATCTCAAGTTTGGATTTTGACTTTTTAACATGTCTGATAACTCTGATCACTCATGTCACTGAGTTGATTTTATAACTCTTAATGTATGAAACACATCAACAAACATCCAGTTCTATAGTAAAAAGAAAACAGTATTTATTGAGTGCCAGATCAAATGCTGTTTTTAGCTGCGATTTTTTTTAGTTTGGTAGCATTTCACGCTGTGTACATTAAAACGGATGACATCCCAGCCCTCTGATTTAATCCTAACTCTAACCATTTGGCCAAAAGCAGAAAATGTGTATAAATTACATGGGAAACGAGCCAAAGGTGGCATACTATTTATATAAGTTGCCAAGAGATCATGCTGGAGGAATAGCTCATGACTCAAGCTTTTGAAACCATTTAAATCTTAAATTGTTTTAAAAAATCCCCATAATAAATTAAGTGCTTCACTCAACAGAGTTGGAGGTTAAGTCCAACTTAAGTTGTCATGTCTTCACTGGTGTTGGCAATGGGTTGAGGCCAATCATTTTATAATTTAATGACTTACAAATTACAATTTTATAAATGCGTGGTTTGCATTAGCAGAGTAGCATGGCATTCAAAGAGCTCATCTTAATTTATCTTATCCAATTATAACATTATTTCATTATAGGTTTCTCATACAACATGTGAATGAAGTGATTGGTCAATATGTACCTCCCAGCAGCTAAAACCAGCCTGCCAGAGGGTCTAATCTGGTCTACATGATGAATTCTGCAAATAAATGAGATAGAAATCTTTCAAGTAGCATTTTGTAACTTTCTGACCTTAAGAATTACTTTCTGGATAGTTTCGTTGGGACAATGACATTCATTCAATACACTCCTGAAGCCATCGTTGCCCTGCGTGTCCCGACTCTCCTGAGGCTTAGAAACCGCACTTAACAACTTTTGTTTTTACAGCCAACAATATCACATTACAGATGAGTTTTATGGTTTTAAATGCACAAAGTGGATGATTCATCAAAGAAATGCAGGAGAAAGTTACCAGAGGAAGAGAGAAGAAAAAAGGAAAGGGACAAAGCAAGTGCTAATCAGACTTTCTGGCGAGAGTTCAGAGTATACAAGATAGGGTCCTAATTAGCACCTCACTAAGAAAATATGCCGAAGTTTAGTAGTGATTCTTAAAAGTATTTCAAGTTCCTGTTTTGTCTGCTTAAGGTTGCATTTTTAATTAAAACACAATGGAAATACTTTTCAGTTCTTAAGAGGTAATTCCAATCCTGTTGTCAAATACTGTTTCCCAGTTGCAGACACCAGAGAGATACCTTATACTGCTTGAATTTATCATCATTTTACTAGCCTCAGGTCCAGATCTTGATGTGTTCCAATCAATGCCAAAATATGCAAGAAATTCTGACCAACACAAACACTGATGTTTATACAAATTGTGGATGTAGGATTGTTGTAAAAGTCTCAAATCTGCTCAGAGCTATCAACCTGCTCGACATGCCTCCAGCATATAAAGGACGTCTTAGATAAGAAGAAAGGAGAGCACATGTTCCATCAGAACCACAATGCACAAAGTACTTTCTTACTTAATAACATATGGGACCATCTCTACTGTGACATTTATATCACAGATGCAATATCGAGATACACTGCAGGGGCTCTCACCATGGGGTTGAACATCTGGCCTCAGCGTTCATGCTCCTGTTTGTAAAAGATCGGCAATGCTAAGACAGCTTGAAGCAAACAGTTCAAATTTTCCTGTGGATCAAAGGTCTCAGAGGTTAGAATTTAATGCATAAAATTTACACAGATTTGCTTTGCTCCCACATAGTGGTGCCATATAGGTTTTGTTATCTTTGAGTCATACTAGGGTTGCTTTCTGTGGTAAGTTAAGCCAAATGCTGGTAGAAGTTTTACATTTACATAAGAGATGTAGTCTTTGTAGTTTAATTAAATGAGATTCATTTCATATTTGTCTTGCAGCATTACAAAAAAGATGCATCCTCAACCACAAGAAGTCCTCAAGCAGATGATATGGCCCCCATAGGGCCCTAATGTTAATATGATACAGTAAAGTATGTTTGGGATGACAGGAGGAGAATGAAGATGCCCTGTGGTGGCGACTGTCTCCGGGTGCAGATGTTTGCCAAATGTTGCCAGGTTTGCTTGTTTATTCTGCTGTGGTGACTGTAAAGTGTAAGCAGATGTCACCACCAGTGCTGGCAACTCCAGCACCAGTGCTGTTTTCCCGCAAGCAGCTCTATGAAAAGATCAGTGATTGGACAACAGTTCAGATAGCAGGCTAGATTTCCCTGAAAGCAGAGTCAAAAACAAGCAGAAATTTAGTTTCTTGTCCTGCTTCTTCAGACTTTGTTGTTCCCTCTCTGTTAAAATTATCTGAGAAGTTCATTGTGTTTTAACCTCCCAGGTTATCAGCGTTCTCCACTGATGCGGCAGTACTGTAAAGTCAATTGTGTGTCATAGCTCAAGGACATGAACAGTATTTTAAATTAAGATTCGGCCAGTTTGGTTGCTTTGGAGTACATTTCTTAACATTCATTCACCACCACTGACAGTAAATAGGAATCAGGCACACACCTTTGAATGAATCAAAAAAATGGTATTCCAGTTTGAGGGCCAATTAGTGTATCTTAGTAAAGTTGTCACCTAGAAAAGTCCTCTGTTACATTGATTGATCTTCTAAATGATATAGGTACAATTAATTGAGCCAGAGAAGATAAATGGCTATGCACTGATCATCCAGTGACTTTCAAACCATTGATTTCTCCCTTATCTGAGCTAATGAGATGCTGTTGGGGAGAACAAGATGGCACTAGTTATTCAGACCTAAGCTACTTAGTCTTACCCATTCCTGCGGCTGCCGCTCTGTAAACCAATAACAGTTTTATCATCAAATGCATTTGACATTCGGCTAATTAATATTTAATTTAGTTACTTATTTGTTGTGGGAAGTTTCTGGTGAATGGTGCAGGAAGAGTAACAGAATCTATCCCAATTTTGAGAAATGTGGAAGGGTCAATGGAAGCTGTTTGTGTCTTATATGGTTATTATATAAGTATTTATGTACTTAAACTTAATCTGAGCAAAAAATACTGCTGGGAATCTACTGAAACAGCATTAAAATGTAATTTTAAGGTCACTCGATCAAAATGTGTGTTCTGATTATTGTGAAAAAACAACACCCTGCCTCACTGGACAGAACCAACGTTTGATGTCACTGAAAGTGTTGCTAAACAGAGCTGGAATGCTGAATACACAAAAATATTTGACCTTGATACTCTGAAGTATCAGGTTTTCTCAGCTTCCAAACTTTTTAAGTGTTGCACTTAATTCTTCCAATAGAATCTCCTCCACTGAATAAGAAATAACGATTTTATTGCTTTGCTTCCTGGGCTTTTTTTTCCAATGAATGGGAGTAACAGACTTGTGGGTGGTTGTGGGTTTTTTTGTCCACTGGGAAAGGGGCTTTACAAAGTAGTCTTCACTGGCCTCCACGAATGCGAAGTGCCCATCTGCTACCCGCTCTCAGAAACACTTGGGATGTAATATGGTGTATGCATAGTACTTTTAAATTCTAAGATAAAAACAAACCCACAAATAAAGGATTTATCTCCTGAAGATGAAAGTAGCAACAGAAAGACAGCATTTTCAAGAGCTGTCAGTGGTTGAGAGATGCTGAAAGAAGCTGAAGTGATGGATGAAAAGCAGCTAGTGGAAACCTCCGGGGTCTGCATTGTGTATTTGAAGAGTGCCACGTAAATTATACACGTCATCTTTCTCCTGTATGGTGTATTCCTTTAATAAGTGAGCTTCAGGTACTAAATTGATGGAATTCATTGAAAGACATTTTTGCATTTTATCTGTTTATAATGCGGCATCGGCAGCCATGACACCATACCAAGATAAATACTATAATTCTCACTCCGGCCTCTCACAGCTCACCCGTCTGACGATCCTCTGTCGTATCCATCATGCCTCCACAAACACTTGCATGCTACACATACCAACAAACACACAGGCACGGGGCAATTTAAAGTGTCAAATCTATATCCATCATGGCAAGTCAAAGTGAGATTTAGTGCAGCACCCTGGCAGGATAACTACACTGTGGGCGACTCCATATTAAATTGTCTACTGAAGTGGGCCAGATTGTGTTAGGCCAGTCTATCCATTCATCTGTGCTAATGCCTTTTCTGCCTCCATCCATTTCATGAAGGGGACTGCAGAGACGAGGACAAACTAGGAGAGGAAGAGAGGGAGGAAAGAGGCTGGATTCATTTTAACATCAGCAGTTAGGTGGATATAATCAGGAGGATAATAACCAAAAAGGAGGAATTACAGAGGTGGAGCAAGCCAAAGAAATGCACGGGTGGAGCAGGTCACCCCATGGCTATTTTTTTTGTTTTTTGGTTCATTAGATGCAATTAAACACATTCAAGATTTGCCAGTTTTAAATGAGTAAGCTCACAGCTCCTTTTGTCAGAGTAACTGAACAAAATAAGAGCTAATGGAACAGTGCAACATGCTAAGCAGAGCACAGAAAAACAACTAACAAAGACTCTGTTAACAAGCTGAAGGAGGTGAAAGACATATGCATGAGTGGACAACCTCCCAACACACACACACACACACCAAGTCAAGCAACACTATCAGCATGCTCTCATTTTGCCATAACCACTTCAAGTGTTTGTTGCCATGGCGACAGTGTGATTTATTTCCCAATTAAGAGTTAGTGAACTTGCTCACTTGCAACCCGTAATATCAGGCTGCATATAAACTTTCCGAGCCCAACACGTCCTGTTTGCTGTTGAAAACAAAGGAAGATCAACAGCTTGTATTTCACAAACATGTCAACTTCTACCTAAGCGGATAGTTTGTCGCACATGAACAAATCTTTTTTTTTTCCCCTCCTTTTTTAAATTATTGTCTTTAATTGTGTCGCTGCATCAAACTGGCAATGGATGCGATTGCCAAAATGAATGAGATTCAACAGGCATCACATTACAACCTTATTCATCCACCTCGCTTAAAATGAAGATAAACAATGAGCGAATGGAGGAGAGAGTCAGCAGGCAGGTGGGAATGTAATGGAATCAATTAGATACTCAGTCATGATTTATATCCTGTGCTGATAACAAAGAAAGCTTAATTTAGTTTCTTTTTCCCTCTTATTGATGTCATTTGTTTCTGATATTTACACTCTAATAACTCACAAATAACTGTCCTGCTGTAACTAATAATAAGAGAGTATGTCTATGTATTTCTGTGTGTTCATGCACACATTAGAAACTAATCAGAAACACAAAGTCAACATATACTAGTATCCAGTTGGAATCGTTATGCTTCTATGAACTATATTTGCATATTTTCTGGATGTTTTAATATGATACAAAGCACTTCTTCGTCCAAGTTTGCAAATGGTAGTCTTAATACTTTCTTTTAAAAAAAACAACCTCTGTTGCTCTCTTATCTATTCCCCTCATTCTCTCCCTCACCCCTCCCGCTCACTGCAGTGTTCTTGAGAAGAAGAAACTCGTCTGGCCCTCATTAATGTCCTTGGCATTCACTTGGCTGTGCAACTCTCTTTTCCTCTCCCCAGCTTCTTACAGCTTCATCCCACATTCTAACCATGCCATTCCCGTACGTGCAACACTAGCAGGCTTCAGCTGCAATTAGTACTTATGTCGTCAGGCGCTTGCAAACACACACACGGACAACACACCGCTGAGGGATTTAGGTCCAGATCTTTACCTTTCCCCATCATTCACCCCTGCAGCCCACCGATGATGGAGTTGCTCGACAATAATTAGACAGAGTTAATGAGAAAACACTCTGAGGAAGCCATACTTCTTCCCAGGAAGCTTTAGGCCCAGTTATTCTAACTGAAAAGAAGACCAGGGCCACTTCCAACTCAGGTGTAATTTCTTATTTATCACAGTTTTATTATTAATTGTTGAGGAAAAGAAATTTGAGATAAGGTTTTCAACAGTTGAGGCCTAAATGACACTTTAGTGCTGAAGTAAGACCAAGTCCCACATGAGCACTGATCAGTTAGCTTTCCTTTGTGTGATGTGGTATATTGGAAGCCGGCCATACAGGGATTGTGTACTGCACAATGTTGATAAGTTCTATCACTCCGCACAATCTGGTGCTGTTCTTAGCAACAGCTTGCAAAGGGCTACGGATTGTCCCTGTATCACATTAGCTAAAGTATGAATCTTTCATATAGGCCTCTATCACAGCACCCCTAAAACTAGGCAAAGTCATTACTTTTTCCAATCTCTCGCTCTTTTCATGTTCTAAGATCACTTCTTTATCCCTCACTTTCTATTTTTCATCACAACTTTATCCTCATTCATACCCTCAAACATGCCTTTAACTTGAGGAAATGAAACCCATGTCTCTTTGGGAAGAAAAAAAAAGAGAAAAAGAAAAAAGGAATTAGGTCTGGGGTGATCACCAGAAAGTTTCTGACACCAAGAATCACCCTTAAGCTAATGCTGAATGTTTTAGAGCATGCTGGTCTCTTTCCGAGGGGGGTGGAGGTGGTGGTGGTGGTGGGGGGGGTAAGACAGCTCTTGTGTTTGTATGTCTGCCGGGGCTTTGGAGGTAGAGGAGAGGCAGCTACCTCTTCTCTTTCCCTCTCATCTCTTCACACTAATTAGAATGAACTGGGTTTAAATCTTAGCGGGCACACACATCCTTGGGCTGTGCTCAGGTAGGTGTGCAAAGTCATCACTCATCAAAGCGTTTTTATGAATATCCTGTTTTTGTCTGAATGTGTCCAGAAACATCATTTTATGTCCTACTTTATTAGATGTAGACATGTTGCTGCAACAGTGTGACGACTCCTATGTGTGTGTGTGTGTGTGTGTGTGTAGGTGAACGGTGTGCAGTGTGATGGCGAGGCACTGCAGGCAATGATAAGGAGGTGGCTTAAGCAGCAGGCTTTCCAGGCCTAATCACAGCACCCATTTCAAAGGCGAGAATGCCAATTAAAACTGAAAGGGCTCAATACGGGCTTTTGGGCTGCCACAGCGAAGAACGGCACAGCCAACATGAAAATCAATCACCCCCCCTCGTCTTCTGGTCAGGAGGAGCAGTTTGCCGGTCGGTGAGCCGAAAAGAGTTTTAGGATAAATACTCTGGCTTTATTAGGAGCTGTAAGAGGGCAAAGGGGAGAGGCTCGCAGGGTCATAGACCAAAGACAGAGATGTACGAGTCCCCTCTCATCACCGTGTGATTTTAGGAATCCGGTGGTCTGTGATCTCCACTTCTAAAAGGAGGAAAAGTGAGAAAGGATGTCTTTGATATTTATATTAGGAGCGAATGAATTGTGGAGTGTCACGATCAGTCAGTTCAACATTTCCTGCAATTTTCATCTCACTTCAGTTCAGTTTAAAGGGACTATACCCGATTTCACGTCCGGCTAGCTTAGTTAGCGATAGCGGCTATTTTTTTTAGCTTTTGTGTGACGCTTTTTCTTGGCTAAGGGGTTTAACTTTCATAATTTGAC
>JAVQJG010199439.1:0-14638 GCA_036024015.1 Craterocephalus amniculus | reverse complement strand
GGACAGCACTGCGTACTGCAAAATCACATACTAAGCCATTAAGTACATAGTATGCTTAGTATACTCAGTTTTGGATTTTAAGTATTTAGTATGGAAGTATGCGATTTGGGACACAGCATTAGACTTCTCCTCTGAAGTTATGCATCCAGAGGACAGGAACACCTTATGTGTAGAAGGAGCACAGGGAGGGGCGAGGAATAAGCATATTAATTTAATCTATACGCATTTAATTAATTGGCTGCAAAGAAATACTCCTCTACCCATCTCCTACATCTTCTACCTTACCTTTAACCTGATGAAACAGCTCTTCTTAAACATACATGTTAAAAAGGGGGGATTTTGTTATTTTTATTTTTTATTGATTGTGTTATTCTTTGATGTACAGTGACAACAGCGAGGTCAGTGGTGCAGCCTTTTTACAATGCTGATATTTGAGCATGAGGTGTTCAGAACAGAGAATGCAGAGAAAAAAAAGAAAAGAAGAAATTGAGAAATTAGGTTTTGACAAAGGTGGTTTCCTGTATAAGCTTAGAGAAAGATAATCCGTTGGTGTGTGTGTGCTTAACCTACAGAACTACCGAGGAGAGCAGCACCAGCTAAATAGGTAACAGAGTGAACGGCCAGATCAGCAGTGTGTGTGTGTGTATGCGTGGGGGGGTGTGTGTATATACAGTACGACCACTCCACTTTACAGGTTACTACTTTATAAGTGTGCAGCAAGTTGCCAATGGTTACTGGGTCAATATCCTTCAAAGCAGAGCATCTCCTTCTATCTCCTCCTGCTCACCAAATCTTATCTCTGCTGCTGTGGCTGCCGCCCACTTCTTCTCATCCACAAATGGGGGGAATGAATGAGTGTGCAGAAACTGAAAGTGCAAGAGATTTACACAAATTCCGTTTTACAACGATCTCTGGAGTTAAAACTGTACTCCTTTTTGTCAGTTTACTTAGGTACTTAAATGCTCTGTTATCATCATTCTGCAGCGTTTTTATTGGTGGGGGGGTGCAGAGACGCAAGCTCTGGGTGAAATGTAAGCTGTCTGGGCCGCATGGCTTACATTAGTCAGCTTCTCTGTAGCTGTGCTCTTCATCTTGTCAGGATTGTACTGTAGGACCATAAACACTATTTAGACAAGGTTATTAATAATGAACAGTCTCTGTAGTCATAGACCATATAGCTTTAAGTTTTCCAGGCATTCATTTCTCATCTAGTAGGTTTCCATTCGTAAAACGTTTTGTTTTTTCAGAGACTCTGAATGATAAATCCACAGTCAGTAACAACATGATTATTTATCATATTTTTAAAATCAGAGATATATTCATATCAGAATCACTATTACATTGTTAAGAAACCTCTACTAAGTCCCAGTAAACCAACTCAGTTTACGTAAATTGTCAACAAATCACAAGAAAGTTTTATGTCTGCCTGAAAAAGAACAAAATGGTCCTCTGTGGCTCGATTAAAGCCAAAAAGATATTTTCTGATGCAAAGTGGTACCGAAAAATGAGCCAAGTTGGTGTTGGTTTCATGAAGATAGTGGAAAATACAAGCTTAAATAACTGATTTAAAAATGTTACCTACTGGAAAACATGTAAATATGTAGTTTTTGTTATGTTTGTTTCAGTGCCTATATATCTTTCCTCCTGGAAGCCAAGATCGGAGAGAAGAGAAATACATGCAGATGAGAAAATGCTTTGTTACTGTTCATCTGTGTGACATTTCTACAAACTACTGTTTTTATTAATATATATTATTTTGATATATACATTTCACATCATTTACCCTCATAATCTGACAGCTGATGCAGTCCTGAAAAATAATGTCTGTATTTTGACTGATAGGTTGAGGTTGTACGTGTAGTTTTACAACGGAAAAAAAAACAGGTGGACGAAAGATAGTTTGGAGTTTGAACATTTTATATTACCAAAATAAGTGTCCATAAGTAATAAATAAAAACATTCATATCTAGAAAGATTGTGAATAAAGATATTTATGATCTCTGGAAATGTATAAAAAATAAATAAATAAAAAACTTGATTATCCTACTAGGCATGCAGGGGAATTTCACATGTTAAAATGAAATGAGTTCTAAAACCTGAATGTAATCAAAGTGAAATACTGGTGAGTTTTTTATTATTTAAAGTGGGGAAATAAGTGATGCAAGTTTTTCCACTTACAAAGAATGGGGAAGTCTGTAACTTTTATAGGTATGCCCTACATGTAAATATTTTATCATTAACTTACCAGCAAGAATTCCGGCTCTCACAAACCTGGTATTTTTTTTCTTTAAGAAGCTTTCTTTTCCTCCCCTCACTACCAGTATTGGAGTTGTGTAGGAGCTATTTTGCAAGAGCATTTTTCATCATACTGCTAACAATTCTCTTCACAAACAGATTTCAGCCAATTACTTAAATGCTGCTCCAACAGAGAAATCTAATATTTTAGTCACCTGTGGAATGGACAGGACTGAAAAAACGTAGTCCAATCATTTTAACCGGACAGTTCTAAAGATCGGAAGGCGATATGTCGATCAAACCCAACTGCTATTTGTGCCTCCCTGACAACTCCTCTTCATGCACAAATCGCAGGTTTCAAAGGCTGAGAAACCTCGTAGAGGCAATATTTGACAGCCAAAGGTTGGCTGGCTACATTAGCTAGCATACTGCTTCAAAATATGCTACACACTGAAACATAAGAGATATTAAACAGAAAAGGTGCTCCAGCGTGGAAAAGAAAAACCTGTTTTGCCTCGGCAAAGAACAATCAGGAGTGCAGAGCAAGAGCAGAGTGTGCATTGGTGGGATCAACTGAAGAAACAGAAGTGATTTCTACTTGATAGGCAAGATAACATGATTACTGTATCTTAGATCAAATAACTGATGCTGCTGAGTGCTCATGAACCTCATGTTCCTGTTATCTGGAGGCATGGCTTCAGTGGGAAGACTGAAGAAAGAGGTTTGGACTTTTGATTTTTTTGTTTTCAAAATGCAGCTTCCTCAAACTGTTTCTCCAGTAGTTCCAGCATCTCCTACCCAACTTTTAATTGCACCTGTTTATAACCTGTCCAACAACTGAAGTAATCATACTCCAACGTGTCCACACAGTGCAAGACCAAAGAGCAGAGACATAACCGTAGACCAGTATAAGGCTGGTTTGGGCTACAGGGCAATGGGCAATCAGCTTGGTGAGAACGCAACAACATTTGGCTGAATTACTAGAAAATGGAAGAAACTCAAGATGACTGACAGTCACCTTCAGACTGGGGCTCCATGTAAGACCTCACCGAGTGAATTATCAGTCATCATGAGAAAGGTAGTCCAGGTTCGTCTCAAGTGTACCTTGAGACCATCTGGATCAGGGCTCCTCAGTCCTGGTCCTCAAGAGCCAGTGTCCAATCCAAACAAGCTCTGCACTTGTTTGAGTGTCCTCAAACAAGCTCGGTACAAGCCTGCTAACTGAGTCAAGTGTGTTGCAGCAGGGACATCATGAAAAACTGCAGGACACCGGCTCTGGAGGACCACGATTGAGGATCCCTGATCTGGATGATCCCGAAGAGGCATGAGAGACGGTCATGCGGTCACATGAGACCAAAAGACAACTTTCTGGTACAAACTCCAGCTGTATTTGGAGGAAGAAGGATGAGTCCAGTCCCAAGAACTCCATCCAGACAGTGAATGGTTGGGGTGGAAGCATCATGCTTTAGGGGGAGCTTTCCTGCTAAGGTGACAGGACCACTACACAATACAACAACCTCTTTGCGTCCGCAAGATGGGTCGTGGCTGCGTCTTCCAGCATGACAACGTCCCAAAGCACATGGCCAGGAAAACTAAGGAGTGGCTCCCCAAGAAGCATTTCTAGGTCCTGGAGTGACCTAGCCACTCACCAGTCCTGAACTCAATGGGAAATCTTTGAGGGTAGCTGAGACTAGAGAAGATCTGTATGAAGTCAGGTAAAATCCCTTCTGCAGTGTGTGGAACCTGGTCAAGAACTACAGGAAACGTCTGACTTCTATTAGGTTTCCGTACCAAATATAGTTCTATTTTCTATTGTAACAAATACCTATTTCATGCAATAAAACACAAATGATTTAAAAACATACAATGTGATTTTTTTTTAAAAACATTTTCTTTGATTCTGTCTCTCACAGTTGACGTCTGCCCACGCTGCATCAGCATTGTATCAAATATTTATTTTCCCCACTGTATTTTTCTTTTATCTAGAGAAACCACCAAAGGTTGCTCCGCTTTGGCTTGTTAAAAGGTCACAAAACCAAACTTTACACGCTGTGCTCTGACAGCAAACTAGATTAAGTCAAACAAAACAAAATCCTGCAGTTAAACAACACTTCTCTCAGAGCACTGAGTGTAAATGTAAGCATGCTGTCGACATGTTGCGTAGGCACATGGAGTTGTTAATGTTATGCAGTTGTGTGAGTCATTCGAGAAAGATGGCTCCAGTTAAGCTTTTGATCAAACCTCTACAAACAAAAAACATCAATGTTAATCTAATTTAACTGTCCAAGTTCACATTTAACAATTACCCTGAAAGTCATGATCAGTGTCACTTGTCAACCAATGGGTCACATCTCTTTCTCCCCCTTTCTCACTCCCTCTGCTGGGTCTGTGACTACAGGGGGAGATGGTGAGAACAGTGGGCTGCAGCCTTTCCCAGCCACAGCCCAGAAGATTGGAGCAAGGAGCGCACCTCTCGCCTCGGCCCCCCGCCCCCCCTACAGCCCCCAGTGATGTGGGAAAAGCCTGGGAGGGTGTCCCACTGAGCACACTCAGGCAGCCGTCCCAGGCTCCACAGCTATCACGGCGGCTCCATCAGCCACGGCATCAGCCAGACCAGGCTGAGCTTGATAAAGATAGCTCACTTTGTGGGTGTTTTCATGGCCGTGCTGTTTCACCTTTCCTCAGACCAAACCGAAAGTGCCACACAAGTTGAACTGGGACTCACACAAGTAGAGCTGCAAAAATGACACAAGACTTCTTGTAACCACTTAAAAAGTTGCGTGCAAACATCTGTTTGCCTCATGTGTTACAGCCAGGAGAGGCATATTGATTGGCATGCCACTGAGACAGTTGTCTTCCAGGCTTGAATCCATGTTTTTATAACACATAACCACTTTCTTCTTTTCTTTCTCTGCTTTTATATAAAAAACAAGCAATTGTTACGATCATTATAATCTACAGCTGCATGGCTAAGATTTGAGAATTACATAATGTCCATTGGGAACTAGAAAGACTGGTGGCTTGGTGAGTAATCTGAGGGCTAGTTCCCCTGAATTACTGATAAAGACCAGGAGGGTCTGTGAAGCGTCAAATCCTATAACAAGCAAAACACATGCACATGCTCCCGCATGCACAGATAAATCAACTTTACACCACTTCGATTGATAAGAAATTATGAGGGAAAAGAGAAATAAGAACAATTTGTAACCCTTAGCTGGTTTTAGAAAGCACATTTCGGGTCTGTGTATATCTTCAGTGAAAGTTTTTGCCAGAGGAATGTGCATATTGTCCCACAGCTTACACTCCCTCTGTCACAGTGTGTTTATGTGAGAGGTGGAGATCAAGCAGAGCCGAACAATTATTTAAAAGAAATGCACAGAAAAGCAGAAATCACAACTGCAATGTGTTTAAAATGTGCACCCTTTCTTTTAAATGATTCGCCTCCAGCCAACTTATTACACTGATTCAGCTTCCATATGTGCCGATTTTTGTATGGGAAACTTTGTGACCTGAGGGGCGCTTGTCTCCTGCAGCGTGTGAACAGCTACCATCCTCCCTCTGTTTCCCCACGCTCCTCTTCCACACCCCTCTTCATACGAAACGTGACATTATATTTTCTCTTGCGATATGCGGGTTTGTGTTGGCATCAGACTACCGTCAGTCTGCTTTATGTTATCGCTGTGTCACCGGGAGCACTCTGCAATGACAAAGAGGGGGATGCTTGGGAAAACAGCCAGGGGAAGAACTTGTCCTCATCACTTCTGTAGTTAATTTACCCATGTTTTACTTTGGATGTTTTAAGATACATGCTTTGTCAGAGTCTCAGGGAGGGAGCATAAGTGAGGATTGCCAAAGTGTGCGTGTATGTGCGTGTTTGAGTGTGTGTCATGACGTAGGGCAAAGAGGATTGGTTTGTAATTATTAGAGCAAGAAACACATTCTTACTTAACTTTGGTCTCTTACAGAGTGAGTGATTTAAAGGGATATTGACACACCATTTGTTTAACAGTATTATGGAAAAATATCATTGTTGCAGACTCAGAGTAAACTCATGATTACAGAGCAACCACAGGGAATTTTTAACCATTTATTTATGTTAATATGGTCTGGATGCTTACTGTCGGTTTCCAGGATACTCCTGCTTTTTAAAAAAACAGTGACGATGCTATTCTGTGGTTATGATTAAGTGAAAATTTTCTGCTGATATTTTCTATCTGAGCAACTGTTCCGAAGCAGTGGCACATTTGCATTAAGTTTAATTCTGTTTGGATTTCAGTGTTGAGCCCAAGTTTCAGGGCAAACTATCACATTTAAAACAGAAAGAATGAGTTTTATTTTTCCACCAACAATGTAATATTTCTAGTCTGTTTTATTCACACTTTTGCATTTAACAGATATGTCAAATCTACCCTACTAGGCCAAACATTGATGATACACAACGAATTATAGTTCATGGCTTCAGGAATTACCAGACCTTGGATTTTTCCAGTGCACAGTTTTAACATTGTCCAACATTGAGCTCTGCTGCTTCTTTTAAATGGCCCAGTGGAGTATGATCAAACAGTGTGTTTTGGCACTAATATTCCCATTTCCCATTATCAGCTCAGGAAAGTTCCTTTTTCTGGGTCAACAGAAATCAGAAATGTCTACATCTTTATAATCACACACCCCATATAAACAGATCAAAGCAGCGTAGGAATTAGACAATACTTCACTTTATTTATGCCGGCCATGTGGAAGTGTTGAGATTTCTTCAACATCCGATGTTGCAACCCAAACAGATGACAGCACATTGGATGCAGCAGATGTCTGTTACATGGTAAGTGTTTGAATCATATCTATGCAGGTAAATGGCCTGAAAAGAAGATGAAGATGGGCAGCCTTGTTTGTCTTAGGCAACTTGCCTAGATGTTTCATTTGCTGTTGCACAGACACAATCAAACACATTCAACTTGTTTGTGGAATTTACTATGTTTATTCTAGGCCACATTGTGTAACACTATAACCTATAGTACAATAGATGCTTACTGCTTACAGAAAGCAGAGAACTTTGCAGCAAACAATTTGTCTCTGAGTTGGTATTTTCAAACAGCAGCTCCACAAACAGCAGAAACCATCTATCATCTTCCTATTCAAATGTATTTTCAATGATTTCTTTGTCATTAAGTTAATGTGCTCGGCCCAAATTAAAAGTATATATGGAAAACATGACCACAATCTACTGCAATATAAGGCTGAAAGAGTAAACCCATGTGACATTATTACCTAATTATTAATTATTACCTTGCACAATATGTAAAACAAGTTTCCATTTTCAGAAAAAAATTCCGAATGACGGGGATCACTTAAGTGTTTGGTGAAATCAATGTAGCTACTGACAGTAGAACCAAACATGCTAAAATGTAGTTTGTTTGCAGTGAACACAAATGACATTTAAACTTATATGGATCATTTCTCGTTTCTGAAAAATTCAGCTTGAGACTTTTGTTTGAATGAAAGTAGGAGAGCGCACTACACTGCACTGGATGAGATTTTTCCGTATCCATTCTCTGTGTGAGTGTTGACTGTGACTGGTTCCCTTCTATGTGAAGACGAGTGCATGGCCAGTTGCATTTTAGAAAAGAAGAAGTTTTCGACTGCACGACACCAAACAGACGGTGATCCATGCTTTACTCTGTTTTGGAAAATAGAGGTATTATTTGACAAGAAAGAAAATAGAGATAATAATTCAAACTTTTATTGCAAAAAAACAGCTTTTGCAGGCTTTTATACTTCAACCAGAAGGTAAAGGGTGTATCAAGCTTACTCATTCAGCAGTTGAGCTTCTCAGTAGCTTCAAGCACCATCTTTTCCTACCTGTCGAAAGAATGAGATTCTAAATATACTGAATGATTGGGTTATTCCATCAATGTTTTTTTTTCCTTTCCTGATGGCACAGATGACAATGGCATAATTCTTAAGGCTCATATTGGGAAAGAGTGGTTCAGGGTCCATGAGACACCATTTCCATCCACAAAATGGCCACCAGAGAATTCAGACCGGCACCCTATTGAGAATCTTTGGGATGTGCTGAGAAAACATTGTGTAGTTATTGGACTCTCCGGTCATCAATACAAGATCCTGGTGAATAGTTAATGCAATTCTGGATAGAAATAAATCCAAGATGGCAGAAGCTTATCAAAACAATGCCCCATGAAGTAATTGCCATAAGCAAACCTATAGGCAGTCCAATAAAATATTAAGTGTTAGACATACCATCTTTTTGGTGGTAACTCCATTTTTTGGCCAGACAATGTCTGTAACGTGTGTTACTTCTGCAGTTTTCTAATGTGATATCGCTCCTGTAGCTCCAAATACCCATGTAATTGTTTACTGCACCAACAATATTACCCATTTGGTGGGTGGTTGCAGTTAATCTTAAGATGACATCCTTTTTCTCTTTTTCTTTTTTAACCCGTCCTGTCCAGCATCATGGCAAGCAGAATGATGATGTCTGGTTGCTTTGTTGTATTGGACAGATTTTGCTTTGCCAAGAGGAGCTTTATAAATATAAGGCCCCCCTTGATATTCTGGATTTATTTATTTGATTTGATTTGTTTATTTGAATACCTGATTACAATTGTATTTTACACAATTTTGCTGAACCTGACAAGAGGAGAATGAGAAATTAAGAAAAGAAGTAATAGGGGGTGAACCAAAATACAGAAAGACAGAAAGGAAAGAGAGAAGAGAAGACGGAAAGGAAAGAAAAAGAAAAAAGGATACACCAACACAGCCAACTGTTGCATCCCTACATAAACCCATCAGCGTATATTTCACAGTTTTTGCTGTAAATACCAAGTAAACCCCTACAGGATAACCTACCAGGGGCCAATAAGTGGAAAACCACTTGAAATAGAACAGCTTCCAAAGTATAACATGATCATACATACACACATACAGTACATACAGAAGTACGCAAAAGGAAGAATCAAGACAGAAGTTGTATTTAATACTTAATAGTGCACACCGACAGAGAGCACAGACCCAGCATGCATGGTAGAGGAAATAAAAGGTGCTTTACGTTGAGTGTGGGCATACTGATGAAACCTCTTCTCTGCAAGGATCGGATGACGACCACAGATCCCAAGACCCGAGCCACCAGCAGCCCCCCAGGCGCCCAGAGCCCAGCCCCAAACTGAATGTTTGGAACGGTCCAAAGACTCAGGTCAGCTGATCCAGACCAGAGTCCAGACTAAACACGAAGAAGCAGCTTTTAGTTGTTATGCTGCAAACAAGTGGAACAAACTGCCAGTAGAGATTAATCTTTCCCCAAATGTAGAAAGTTTTATATCCAGGCTAAAAACATTTCTGTTTTCATGCATCTATGAATGAAATCTGCACAGTATCTTTTACCTTATCTTGTTTTGAATCTTTTTAATGTTTTTTTTTTTTTTTTTTTGGTGTGAGTGTGTGTGTGTGTTTAATCTTTCAAATATTTCCACGGTGATTATAGCTGTTTATGCCTTTTGCTACTTTTAAATGCTTTCTTTGCATTTTCTGTCTGTTTAATGTTTTATAAAAAGCACTTTGAATCATCTTGAACAGGAAATGTGCTGTAAAAATAAACTTCATCAAATATAAGTTTTTTATTCATCGGATGTGGCACAACAAAATACTTGTTTCAATGTGCCACAGTTTGTCAACTCAAAATTCTGAAGCTAGATTGTGAATCTGGCTAAGTAGCCTATGTATAGACTAATTTTACACTTTCTGGTAAGACGGGGCAGCATTTTCATTTTATTCAACCCCCCCAAAAAACATTGCATTAAACATGCATTAAACTCTCCAAGCCACCGCCTAACATCAGCGTCTCCCATGATCTGTCTTTCTGATAGTTTTCAAACTCCCTCTGCCTGAGCAGCAGGGCAGCAATTTGTATAACGTATTATTCCCTCTGCTTTTACTAACAGCTCAGAGCCAAACTAAGGTGCCATGTTATTGCAACAAAAACCTTTCATTCATGTTGCATAAACATGCCTTCACATGAATGCTGAGTGTTTCTATGTTTTCCCACAAAACTTTAACCTCTCAAGTGTCAAAGGTTGAAACATTGTACTTCACTTATTATGACCTTTTGAAGAGGGGGATGTGCTTCGAAATGCTTTACTTTAATAGTGTTTGTCCAAACAACTAAATGAACTTGAAAGTATCACCATAAACTATGCTACTTTTAGGCTAGGTTTATATTATAAAAATCATACTCTGAGCTCATCTGCATTTGGTAATAACCTAACCCCCTTGTCTGAAAAGTAAGCCAAAATACAGCATGCAACATGTCATGAGGCAAATCATCAGCCAGTTCTCATGACTCACTGCAGACTGTGGGACAGCAGGTGCTGAGACGTTTGTCTTTTTTTCTTTTTTTTGCTGTGCACTACAGCTAAAAATACTGTACATTCAAATGGAGAAAAAAAGCCACTTTTAGATGTGAGAATATATATTTCTTTTAAAGCTGAATCTCTTTATTTGTATGAAAAAAGCTAATTTGAAGCAGTACCTGAATAAAAACTAGTTTGAATTTACGGGTTATTTAAATATACGGGTGGGGAAACTAGAAGCAGTGCACAACCTAAGCACCGCTCGGCAAGTACAACTCATCATGATAGACATACTTTGTGTTTCAAATAACAAAAGAGTCTTAAAAGATGATTAATTCTATCAGTGGACACAAATTTCCCTTGTTCAAGTGAACCTTTGCCCTCACTCATTAATTCTTTTTCATCCATTCTTCCACTATCCTTATTCTGAATTCATTTGTAAAATGCTTTGTTCAGACAATAATTGCAACTGGGGGGTTTTATAGGCTGATGGCACAGGGACTGACAGCAGGATAAAGACAAATAAGAATGACAATATGATTCACAATTGGTATACGGTCGCAATCAATTCTATGGAGCAAAAAGTCAACGAGAAATTAAATCTCCTTTTCTGCCAGTCATAGACTTGACTGGCATTTCTTCTATACACATTATAATGTTTGCTTTGTGACAATCACCACAAAGTTAACAGACATGCCTTGTGAAAAAATAATAAAACAATAACCAAATTTGAACATTTGTGGGCACAAAAAGTATGCATGTGCTGATTATTGAATTCTGTTACAGTCGTATAAAATGTTGACTGAAAGAAAACATTTTTCAGAGCCAGACCGTCTTTCTCTCATGTGAAATCAGAAAAATAAATACTTTATGACATACAGGCAGTTCAAAGTTCAGGAACAGATTAAGGAAACAGTAGGCCTCTGGTAAAAAGAAATCTTTCTCTCGGAGAGGCGCACTCTTCATTTTCTATCTAGCCTGACCCAGGACTGCTTTTGAACATGAGGCAGCAGTGAGCTGTAAATTAGGATGTACCCAGCAGGAGCAGCACCACAAACTCAATGGTGTTTAATGTCAAAGGTCAGTGGGTGGAAGCTTAAAAACAGGCAGCTGCTGCTTATATTTTTTAACTGCAAAAGGATTTTCAAGTCAACACAGTTGATAAGTATTTTCTAAGGTATCATTAAGTATTTGTATGGATAGCTCATATGAAAAATACCTAGATTTTTAGCACTGTTAACCATACATACTGGAATCATAGTGCTGTAGTTTGCACGTTTGTTATTCCAGTCTGTTGAAAATGTTTAGATTTGCTGAGGCCTGGCCTCCACACTTTGGCCCAGCTGTTGTGCAGAACTGTTAGTAATAACTTCTAAATTTTACTTGACCAGCCCCATAACCTCCAAGTTATTTCTCCCATGATTGTTTAGCCGCGGGGGATGAAGCCTATTAAGCAGTTTGCTTGCAGAAAAAACACAGACAGCATTACTAATCGCAAGCTATTGCTAAGAAATGGACAAGCCGTTGCTTACACCGTGTTTCTCTTTGGCTACAGTGAATCACCACGCTTATTTCTGAATATCTTGTGGAAAGTACCTGCTATTATAAGCAAGGCTTTTCTGCAGTTTGTTTACTTGTTGTAGATGAAAGTCATGAAATAGGAGCTCCATTCGTGACCACACAGGAGAGTTGTGCTGCAAATGAATGAAAAAAACTAAGTGAGAAGCAATAGCAGAGACTTGTGGTCCAGGAAGTTGACCTTTGTTAGTAGTTTCTCATGAAGCTTGTGGGTTAAAGTGTTGAACGTAGCAGTATGACAGTATGACATCAGAGCTTCTTTAAATCTTTAAAAGCCATTTTCATTTAATTTACATTTGATTTTTTAAATAAATAACTGCGTATAAAATACTATACATACATACAACACACACACATATATATATATATATATATATATGTATATATATATATATGCACATGCATATGAGCAGATTAACCTCATGTATAAATACATGTGCATGTTCATGCGTGTAGGTGACACAGCAGAGAGAGAAACAGAAACAGCCTTTTCACTAGCTCTGATTGGGAGCAGATGTTGGTGAAAACCAAGACAGAGAGGAAAATGTTTCGGAAAGTTCTCAGGGCTCAGCCTTCCCTTTCTGGGCTCTGGCCCAGGCAGCCAATCGCAGCACAGCAGCCACTGCTCTTGGGGGTAAGAGAGGCACTTTTATTGGATGGAGATATGAACGTGGGCGTCGGGAGCAGATGTCCTGGGAAAGTTGCTGAATCCCACTCGACTCACAGTAAAACAAAAGCGAAAACATTTACTTGTTCAACTGGACGGCGACCAAAGCCTGTTTTAATCCAGTTGAACTCCTTCTCCCTTACGCTGTGATGTTCAGTCAAGATCACAATGGCTGATTTCAAATGAACTGGCTTTATTTGTCTGGTGCTTTAGTTGCCTCAAAAAGAGAATATTTTAAAATAACAAAAGCTGCTACCTCCTTTCATTTACTTTGAAGGAGGTGTTTGAAATGAATGTAGTTGAGTGCCTCCACACCTTTGCTATCTCTCACCACTCATCTCCATTCCTTTCACACCTCGAAACCCTCCACTGCGTCTTTGCTCCTTTTCACCTTCTAACCTTCACCCTCCCACATTCAGCTTTCTATTCCATCTCTCATTTCTCTTTTCGTCTCCTTCCATGGGCCCCCCTCGTCTCTTCCCCCCATCATCAGCCCCCTGATTCAGTCACAGTCTACTTCGCAGATGGCCTCACCTGTGCACAAAGCCCCATCTCTCTCTTTTATTGTGCCAGTCTATTGCCTATTCAGAGAAACAGTACAACACAAATCAATCATCTTTTCCTAATGGAAAGTCCACATTAACATGAGAGGACACTCCATTTCCGTCCTAGAATACCAGGTCAGCCGGTACCAGAGCTTCAGCCAGTGTTGATCCAGGGGCCAGCAGGCTCTTTCATTTCAGCTGGGATAGCAAGGTGATGCTGTCAGGTCCAGGGTGGCTCATGGAGTCAATGGTGTATTAACTTAGGATGTGACAATGGCAATAAAAATGCAAATCACCAGCCAAAGCAGGGGCTGGCCTAGATCTGCCCTTTATAAGCCTGGATAATACAGTCACCGCACCTGCCAAGACATGTGGTTCAACACGTCTCAGACACAACAATACAAGAAGGGAGAGGAGGGGAGGGCAGGGGTAGAGGTACGGAGTTTGTGTCCAAGCTTCGGATTGCAGGAGCTTTTGCTGTAGAAGATGTGTTGGATTCAAGTCATTATGAGTAAACCTCAATTTTTAGAGTAAGTACAGTAGAAAAAGGAAAAAAGATGCTGATTTTGAGACTTTCTATTATGGCAGATGACTGAATAACTTAAAGTCCGAAGAAGAGGTCTTACATTCTCTGGAAAATCCATGAGAGGGGTCATATTTGAGAAGGCATAGTAGATCTAATTCATGTTAATCCCTTGACACCATTGGAGTCTTACTGGCCCCAGCAACTGTTCCTCAATAAAGCCATAAGGGCCCTCTGGGACAAGTTGGCCATATTTCACAACTTCTCTGCGTAATGGAACCACCGACTCAGTCCCTTGTGCGTCACAAGGATTCGCTTTTGATGAAGAGGACATTCATTTAAGTATGGGAGAATAGAGATTGTCATGTCCCATCCACAGCAGAAGGGTCTACACGCCTTAAATCTAAATGCTGGGCTGATACGGCTGAAGATGAAAGTTCACAGCACTTTTGCCGTATTACTGTGTGACACTGTCTTTTACTGTCAGACCAATCTGCCATTGATGTGGTATAACATTACTTTAAGGGTGTTGAGATCAGTTCTTTATGTCAGAATTACTAGTTCTGTTGATTGTATGTTTATGTGAGAGATTATTTGTCACCTTTGTCATCCTTAAGGCCCATTTATGCTCGACGCAAATGACGGATACGCACACGCACGGAAGGTTTCGTCCGTCTTCTGCGTCAATTTCGTGCGTTTTTGGTGCGTTTTCAGGCTCCTTGTGCATCCG
>JAVQJG010199432.1:0-25172 GCA_036024015.1 Craterocephalus amniculus | reverse complement strand
AATATCGTTTACATAAAGTATAAATAATTTTGGTCCCAGCACTGAACCTTGTGGAACTCCACAGATTACGTATTTAAGATGAGATTTAATATCATTAATATTCACATACTGAGGCCTATATTTAAGTAACTTCTCAACCAAAGTAGTGCTGTACCTCTTATACCATACCTTTCACATTTCCATAGAAGTAAAGAGTGGTCAATTGTATCAAATGGTTTCCGAAAATCAATAAACACGTATGTTTCAATACAGGTGCTGTCTGAATGGGTGAATGAGATTTGTCATGTAAAGCGCTTTGAGTGGTCTGTGACTAGAAAAGCGCCATACAAGTACAGTCCGTTTACCATTTATAACAGCAAAAATGAAAAAATGCCGGCCCATCTTCTTTTAGGTGTTTAATGTATTGTTCAATGTTCTCTATTTTCCCCCTTCAGCTCTCTACATCTTTCACTGCCAAGGACATAATTTTACATAAAAAACATTCAAAACTGTATGAACCAAGGTTCAATTCTCCAAAAGTAGACTGAACAAAAGAGTTACTGACACACAAAACATTGTTCACATTAAATGCCACTTTGTTATCATTTATCTCCTCAACTTCAGGTTAATAAAACTGCAGTTTATCATTAAGAAGAGGACAAGAACAGTTTATACATAAATGTCAAAATAAAAATAAATAAACACATAAGCTAGTGTTGTATGCAGGCAGTGGATTCCCCCTTTGTTGACCTTTCTTATGTTTTGAAAATCAATTCTGCTATTTCAAAAGGGAGAAGCATGATAATGAAAGGGCATATAAAAAAAGTCTCTCTGAGGCGATTGCTCATTCTCTCGCAGCTTCCACTGCCTCGGCATCAGAAGGACACCTTTATTATTTGGACCTTCCACGTCACTCTAAGCTAAATCCCTAGCAACCACCATAGCAACAGAGTCCAACGTGAAATGCATGGCAAGTTCCCTCCTGCCACCAGCCAGACGTTAAAAAAAAAAGGGAAAATAATCAGAAAGACGACATATGCTTATTAGGTGGAGTTAAAAAAAACAAACAAACAAACAAAAAAAACAAAAGGCCTAAGATACATTTTTATTTTTAATAACACATAACTGGGGAGGGGGGGGGGCTATAAATCACGGCACAAACCATAAAATGATAATCTAACGGTGCCTTTGAAAAACAGTCAAAGAGACTTTTACAAGATGTATTTGGAGATATACACCTACAGTATAGCTAATGTTTTTTTTTGGGGTTATGTCGCTCTACAGCATTTTTCTGCTTACATCATCCAGACAAATATGCAAGTTAGACTATATAAGACATCTTTAAAAAAGGTTGTTGCAGTCTGTGGAAGAATATCTTCATATGCAAGTATATCTACAGCATACATGCAAATGTCGAAACATGGCACTTTTGTAATGCCTTTATGTCATTGTATGCACCTCACATTTTACAGTCTGAACATATGATTAGATTCCACAGCTACCACCAGTTCCACACATTGCTCCCACAACAAACATAAAAATAGCTGCTGCAGATATGAAAAAGTTGGATGAGGCATAGTCCAAAACACTTGGTCCTGAAGTTGTACCAAACTTGGCTAACTTGCTTAGAGAGTAAATGAAAGAACCGTCCGTATCGTGACTCATAGGTTTCTGAAGAACTGAATTGAGGCTCTTCGGGGGTTTCGCACCTTCGGCATCTTGACAAACTGAGTTTCCTGGAGGTGAGAGCTAACCAAACTAACCCAAAGCTAATGGGAGCTGACCAGCTAATGGAGATACTGTAGGCGTGTTAAAGCTAAGGCAGTCTGTTAGCCGGCTAAAAACTATGGTTTCGCTACCCTCTGCCTCCTTGCTGCCATATATCAGTCAAGAGGTCAATCAAAAGGACATTCCCCGTTTCATGGAGAATTGAAAGATTAAATTACAACTAAATGAATGAGTTATATATAAAAAAATACTCTCCTCACTGTTGTCATGAAAGTAAACTTGACCCATTAAACCTAAAATGCTTTTTTGTGCCAGGCTGTAAACAAGTTCAATTCTGCAGTGTGAAGTTGGCCTTTTTAACATGGGAGTCATTGGGGATTGACTCTCTTTTGAAGCCCGCTCTTTGTTGATTGGGAGTGAACTGCAATTTTTGGCACTTGTCTGCCAGAGGTTGCCACTTGGTTTTAACCAATGAAACTCAGACCTGAAAAATGTTCAACTGTTTGAAAATCCAAAGCAAAGTATTGCATCAGGAGCTGGAAGGAGGTTGTGAGAGATTACAGTTTAGCCAAACAAACCTGAGACAAGGACTGCAAATCAAGAGAAACATTTGATTTACAGTTTATCTCAGTATTTACTGGTGATTTTGTGACATATGGTAGAGAGATGGAATCTAAATTGTTCTCCAGATCTTACAGAAATATGTGAAATAGCCACAAAAGTATTTCAACACTCACTGAAGTTTTTGTCGCACATAACTGTTTAAAATGACTGCCATACTGGGACCACGCAAATCAAGGCAATGTCAAGTTAATGATTTGTCTGTACAACATTTCTGGCTCTAGAACAAAAAAATAAAGGCCCAAGTTATGTTTGCTGATTTGTCAAATTCTGTCACGATCTGAATTTGATTTGATTCAATTAAAGATTCAGTAATTGCCATAAATGATATCACACAAAATTTAACACAGCCATTTCCAGTCATATCAAAATTTTAAAAAAGCTATGAGAATATCATTTTCACTCTTGTTATGTGTCAGTGTTATGTGCCAGAGTACTTGGTATCCTGCCGCTTTCCCGTTATGCTCACTTACAGCAAAATCTGTGGTGCAGAATTTGTCTCAGTTGATTTCAATTTTTGATATTCCTAGGGTCATTTATTGGGAAATGTGTGTCCATACAGGCAAAAGTGGAAGCAATTGACCACTATTCCCTGCCACCTACAAAGAGGGAGCTCATGAGGTTTCTGGATCTGATCTTACCGGTGTTTTGACAAATTTATCTACCCTTGTTGCTCTGTTGACTGACCTGTTGAAGTTCAATGTTAAGTATGTCTAGTCCCCTGCAGGTCATGAGGCTTTTGACAGTGTTTGAAGGATTTTGTGTGAATCTCCTTTGTTAGTGGCTCCAGACATGTCTAGGCCATTTAAGCTTCAGGCTGATGCTAGTCATGTGGACTTGGGAAGGGTCCTTCTGCAGGAAGATAGTTTTTGTGTTGATAGGCCAGTGATTTTTTTTTTTTTGAGTCAGTTCAACAGGCATCAAGTGAAATTACTTGGTTATAGAAAAGGAAACCTTGGCTCTTACTGTATCTGGTCCCTGCCACACTTTGGGGTGCATGTGGGCTTGGGTCCTCTCTTGTTTATATGATCATAATCCTCTGATGTTTTTGAAGTTCATCAGCACTGCCCAAATCATGTTACCTAGATAGTCTCTATTATCTCCCTTCTGTGTTCTTTGGTTTTGTTTATATTATGTGTTTCACAGATTTTTCTATTTCTCTTTGAGGCAAGTGATTACGGATTGGATACAGCTGGCCAGTGTCTCCATTCCCAATAAGAAGTCCAACAAGTCTTCTCTTGGGTGCCCCCTGGGCAAAGTGGAAGAATTCACAGCAGAAAAGGAAAGTCTCCACCCTTCAAACTTGACCTGCAGCAGTGGGCCAGTACAGTATGTTGTTTTGTGTTCTGCTTTCTTCTTATCAATAGTAATAAGAGAATAAAATTATCTTTTCAAATTACATATATGAAACAACCAAAGAGACTGTGGAAAATGGACTGACTCTTAAAAGAAACAACGTAGGACTGGCTCTTACGTTACGCCTGAACCAGCACTGGAACTACTCTGGTTTTATGTAACTGTGTAACTTTATGTAACTTTGATATATTGTTTGATGTGGGCAGAAGAGCAGTTTAAGCAGCTGGAGGGTTTCATACATTTTGGTGGATAACCTTTCCGTACTTGACATCTTTATAGTCACAAACCATCAGAAGATAAACATGTGATTCTAACAAACAACCTAACTGTTTAAAACAATGCGAACATAAGCCCAGCCATGTTCAAAAGAATTTACAGCCACTCGGGGCAAAAAACACACTCGCCAAGGCGCTCCGAGGAGCTATTAAACAAGTGTAGAGGTGACCTCTGGCTTTAAGAGCCCATATCTCTGACAGCCAAAGCTGCAGAGGGCATCCTAAATGGATTTCCTAAAGTTTCATTCTGGAAAATAAAAACAAAATATAATTCATTGGTAAAGCTGTGTGAGAAAAACTAAATCATTTGCTCACTTGACTTCATGAGTCTTCAATATCGTGTTGTATACTTCAGGAGACCTTGACTGATAATAATGGGTCAAAAGCAGCCTTTAGCTAAATACAGTAAATTAGCAGACAGATTTGTAAAAAGTTTTACTGTTTATCTTGGCATATACAAGAGATTTTATGACTTATGGCACAGAGGTGTTATCTAAATGGTGTTTTTATGATTTCATTGGCATACCTGTCAAGTTTTGGATTTAAAATAAGGAAAGATTTTTGGCACAAGCCACAAACGGTCTCAGCACTCCAACCAAGCTCCCGTTTCCCTCACATTTGAAGACAGGTGTGCAAGAAATATAAAATAACTTATTGTCAACCACTTACTAACTACAATCAGGTGATCAGAATCTGAAATATCAACCTTCATTGACATCGAAATGCTGTAAACATTACTCATTTATGGTACAGCCTAAACAAAAATGCAAAATTATACAAAGCACATTTATTTATTTTACATATTCTTAGATCACACAAGTGAACTCAATATATATGTACAGTTTATTTGGCTCTCTAATAAATAGTCTGCTATATCAGGGGGAAACATCCTGATGATACACCTTGTCATACTGTTTCTTCTGTGCTCAGAAACTCAGAAATTCATACAGATTAACACACACACACGTGTTTCTGTGTGTATGTTATATCTATGTATCGATCGATAGGTGTATCTATCATACTTATTACTTATTTATGGAATATCCACTCATCAGGGTATATGTTCTTCCTGCTACAACAAGTATTACCACAGAAGAATGAAGATTTCATTATTTATCTTGCCCATTTAAAAGGTAGCAAGGGGGGAGATTAAAATTATTTTCATTCATTTTTATTATGACTTGTTTTATTGAGCAATAACTTTGTGGAGAGTGTTTTTAGTAAGAACACACTTCTCTCTCATGCAGATTCGGCAAAGTTTTGACAGAGCTATTCTCGACACTGGGTTTGCTCTGATTGTCCCAATTATCTCACAACAACGCCCCCCCTGGCTGCTCTCACGAGGCCAGTGCCAGAGTTCAGTTTGAAAAGGAAGAGGAATGTTTGTCTTTTTAAAATTACATCATAATATGGGAGATTTACAGGAAAAAACTTCTATGCGTGGAAGGACAGGAAAAAGGATGAACTATACTTTCCCTGCCATAACGAGAAAGTTGACAGTTATTTTCATTGGTCACACTACATATTACGCAACATCTGTGAAGTGATGTTCATCCAATACAGTGAAGACCATTTCTGAGCATTTAAGACCAAAAACATGTACTTTCTTTTTTTCTGTTGTTTTTATTCTGTGACAAAAAATTAAACCAAGAAAATTAGATGTTTTCTGATATAAAAGTTTTCATATGTAATAAAAAATCTTCATAAATAAGTAAATGTATCATTAAATTGAGAATTAATTTGAACTTAACCCAAGTCATCAACAAATACAGCAGCTGTCCTCTGAAGATCACAAGCTGTTCAATTAGTTTTGTCACAGAACATACAAAGCAGTCACACTATGAGTTATAGCAATGAGAAAGCAGTGTACATTTAAATGAAAACCTGAATGCACTCTTTACCCAGCCTCGTCGCCTTTGAAGCGACAGGGTCTTTGTGCTGAGAAGGGCTCAAACGCAGGGCCTGAATCAGCTAGAGTGCATCCTATCTTAAATGCAATTAATGAACCTCACTGAGAAGGATTATGCTGACAGGATTATTTTCAACAACAATGCAGCACCCGCTGCCAGTTACAGACACACATACATGCTATTCATGCAAACACTAACCCTCTTTAATCTAAGCATACAACAGCTTTCTAATGAACATGCACACTCAGCTCTAAAGTAGTGGAGTGTCCATTAAAGTGACCTCTTTGATATCATTTTCACTTTGACTCTCATGTTTCCATTTCCTGTAGACATACTTCTTTACTGACTAATCCAAATACTGTACTTTCAGCTTTCAACTCTACAGCACAACTCTCCGCGAGGTCTCACCTATAATGATCTGTAATGCACAAATAGTGAAGCACCAGGAACTCAGTCAAGTTCTGTGAACTTTGCAGAAGAGCAGAAATGTTTGCCTTGCTCCAACATTTGATCTCAACTCCCTGACAAGGATCTCAAACTGTCTGCAGGCAAATGAGAGCTGTCTGGTATTTCTCGGGGCAGTGCTAAATCAAATTAGTGAAAGCCATGTTAATTTCAAGCAGCATTTCATTAAAAGGGAAAAGATAATCAGCAACAAAGACTCCATGTCCTTCTAACTAATCTAATAATGCTTCGTTTGTTTGCTTTAATCACATTTAACGATTAAGAAGCAGAGACAGGGCTGTAGACTGAGGGATTTCATAATCTACCCGTCATGGCAACCATCTGATTTCCTGCCATTCGTCACAGTATGGATAGAGCAATGGATGGATGGTGTTTCAGTGTTCAGCTGACAGCTTGAGAGTTGAACAGCCTCAGGACGGGACAGCTCATCTTTAGAACAGGTATCACTTTACCTTAAAGAGTCAACAGCTGAACCTGGGCCACTGGCTGAATTAGCTATTCACTTAGAATTCAGGATGCTACGACAGTATGGTAGAGTTCCAGGTAGAGCTGGAAAACAACTGACATCTGCTTAATATTAGAATCTGTCATGTCAGTTTCCCATCTTTAGCTCATGGCAAATTCATACAAAAACAAAAAAACATATTTCCCAGATAACAGCACGTAAACATGCTGCATGCATGGACATAACATATATTCAGTTGTTTTTGTTTTGTTTTTACCATGTTTTAAATGCATGAACAAAGCCAGTACTACTGCGGATTTTTGAACAAGACAGTGTTATGACACAAGGTATTTTGTCTCTTTGTAAATTTAAAAGGGCAGAGCTGACATTAATGCAACACAAACAGCTGTCCAGTGGTTCTGATGGTTCTTGCTTTGAGTGGATTGATATTTTTCTGAAAATTGCCTTTAAGTAAATGAATGGGTCATGTTTCATTATTCCAAATACTGAAACTAAGTATCACATCCTCCAGCTGGGGGTGGACTATATTTTTATGTGTTAGTAGGAAACCGATCACCACATTTCTAACTCTAGAAAGCATCGTGTTTGCAGAGTACTTTGCTGCATCACAGGAATTTATGGTGACTATTTTTGCAGCCAGACTGTTGAGGGAAGAATTTGCTGAATAAGGAATAAGCAATGAAAATTCTTATGTTGATTTTTTTTTTTTAAAAGCTCATCAGATCCCCCTCTATCAGAAAAAAGCTCATCAGTGGGTGCGATCACTTGAATGGAATCAATCAATTGTGTTCCGCTTGGCTTTGCTCTTCCCTACTCTTCGTTTCCAAATCCAATCTCTTCCATGTCATCTCAGAGCACATTTATAAGAGCCCAGCCTCTTGATTATCTCCCTCCCTCGCCTCGACTCCCCCGCTGCTGCATGCTCCAATGTATTAAATTAAATGAGGTGTCTGTCCAGGTCACCGTTACCCCAGCTCCCAACACCCCCCTCCCCTCTCTCCCTGCTCTTTCTGCTGGTAATCAAGGGAGAAGACCCTCCCTGCTAGTTTTGTGCCAGCCAGGCTACATAAATTAGCATTAATGAGAGCTGGAAAGACCTGCAGTAAAAGAAGGGTGGGAAATACTGAAAGGAGGAAAAATAGAATAGGGGAGGAAGAACTGCAGCTTCAAACTGAACACCCACAAAAGGTTACATTTGTCAGTCGTCCTACCATCTTTTCTTTTTACACGAGTCAGTCCATCCTGCCATTCTGTACCTGGACCTCTGTCTTTATACTGGCTATCTCCCACAGGCAGACTCAACAAAGCTCTAAGGAGCAAAACAGCTGTGGCTTTGGCTCTTGTAATAAATTAATCATAGATGAAGCTTTGTTAACATAATCCCATGACTCAAGCTTAAAATACTGCGGGGTGCAAACATTTTTGTTGTTCATGAAATATTAATGCATACATAATTATTTTAGCAAAAGTGTGGAGATTGTGTGAAAATGTAGATGCATGTCAGAGGCAGAGGCTTTTTCAGTACCGGCTTTGAGAGAAAATTTGATTCCTTGTGGATCGTATTAGACTTAATTACCTGGGGATACATCTAATTATCTTGTCATAACAGAGCTGAATGTGTGATGGGTTTTAGATCGACAGTATTTGTGTGTATTCAGTTGGCTGCATAAAAAGCTGTCAAAGCAGCTTGCTGATATACAGCACACTGTTGCTGAGAGCTCCTCTGCCTCCTGCTCCTGCGCAATCATACGCAATAGCTATGACAAATACAGGAAGAAATCACTTCATCACTTAATTTCGCTGCTCCCCAACTTTCATTGTTTAATGCATCTTTTTCTCCTGCACCACTCTGCTTCTCTCGGTTCCCCTCCACCTCGTCATTCCAATCTTATCCCTCCTCCTTTTCTCATCTCCTCCTCTGCCACCTCATTTACGACCAAGTTCTTCCTGGTAATTAAAGTTGAACTACATGAAGGCCTTTAGTTTGAGGGTGGCAAATTGGCACAATCAACCGATAAGTACCCAATGCAGTGTTTTCCTTAGGTTCCACACAAGAGCTACCTCTATCAAGATTTATCACTAGCACCAGTGTGAGACTGGATTTCCACATTCAGTAGCAACAGAGTAGCATATCTAATGATGCTTTAAATATATAGCCTGCTATTAGTTTGAAAGTCTTGATAAATGTATTATGACCTGTGGTAGCCAACTCTGCTTTACTTAGAAATAGGCCCTTGTCGATGGAGAAAAAACAGTACAATGTTTCCAGATAAAAAAAACATCAACATCTAGTTAAATAAATCATATTTTATTAGCCATGTCTTTAACACTGATGTGCCTATTACTTGATGGATACTACTACGTACACCTGCTGAATAGTTTGTAGTATAGACAGCAATGTCAATCACTTTTTCCAGTATGGTAAATTTAATTGATTGCTTAATCGTGTGATGCTTCCTGCATATCCTAAATAGAAAAAAGGGATAGGGGGTTTCTCAATTCCTTAAAATGGGCTGTTTTATTTTGACAGATTGAAGTGTTGCTTATGTAGACTTTTCATTTTCTGCAGTTTTGAAGGTCTGAAGGACAACAAAAAAAAAAGAAGACTAAAAAATCCTGAAAAATCCTGTGAAAAATAAGCAACATTGCAGCCTTTTCAATTTTCGACGAGGGCTGCCGAGATAAGTTGATTCATCAGAATTACGTTGAGAATCTAAACAGTCTGCAACTAATTTAATAATTAATGGTATTGTTTATTTTTTATAAAGCTTTGTTTTTCTCTCAAAACTGCTGCTGTATATTATGCTGCCTTGACGCCCTTACTGTCCTTGTAAGTTGCTAACATTCACGGTGGCAATCTGGGTCAGCCATGATGTCATCAGAAAAGTTATGCCCAAACAACAGTATCATGGGGGATTGGCAATGGAGCTTGAGAGTTTTGGAGCATTTTATGAAAATTTCAGGGGAAGCATGTGCAATGAAAAATCTCCAAAGCAGAACTTAATTTCTATGGCAATGCATGAGCATCTTAAAAGGAGGCACGTTGTGGCTGATTCGATTTCTGACCAAGAGGAACAGTTGTGTCAGTAAGCTAATTGGCTAGTTAGACGCAAACATTAACATCACAGAGCTACTAGCTTTTTTGATAGCCGTAACTCTGATGCTTTTTGGTCAAAAACAGTCATCAGTTCATATTGTGAATAATAAACATAATGCAAATGGCTGATAGTGAAAATTAGATGATGACATCATTTGGCAACTTTGGAGTTGGCTACATTGGTGATTCTACCATAGAACAGTCTTTGAAGTATTTTCTCCGGTAATGTTGTGAACAAGTAGCCTGCCTTTCGCTTAACCCTCGTGTACAGTATTTCCGTTCAACTTTGGGAGCGAAAATTACTGAGGGTGTGGAGTCAAATCAGGTTTGCGCTCTTCTTCAACTAAAATATCATCAGACCAGGATTGCCGGGTGGGATATTAACAGATTTGTCGTAATGCGACAGTAGTTTCTAAAAGTTTTCTCTGGTATCTAAATGGGATGACTTGTATTCTTTACTGCTTTTTGCCATCGTCTAAAAGTGGTCAGTCTCACCATCAAACTATAGCACTTCACGCACATTCAAATTGATCTGTCCTCAAGGTTTGACAAATTTAACCCAAGTTCCGAAGGCCGTTCGTATTAGGGTTTTTCATTTATGTTTGCCTCAAATATTATTTTGCTATTAGAGATGACTCCTTTTATTTGTAGATTGTTGTAGCACAAACGACATTGATCGTTTACCAACATTGTTGGGCTGTTAGCTCACGCTCTGTTTTCAACATGACAGCAGTTCTGTTTTGTTTTTCCTGCGTCGCTCTCATCCACGTCACGGGCTCCTGGTGCTGCGTAGTTGAAGTAGTGTGTCATTCCAAATGACAGACACGTGGTTTCTCCAATCAGATGCAAGGATTTTTAATACAACCATGCCTCCTGAGAGCAAAGCTTATGTAGTGGTTCCAGATGGATAATGTGTAGTAAGGCGGAACATATCCATCTGGCAAGATCCAAGTTAGCGAAAAAGTGCTTCGACAGAAAAAGTGAGGAAACAGCTCAAGAACACATTAAATGTGCCCTTACACGCTTGTGCCATGGAAAACCTTTATCTTTGTGAATATTAATGATTTCATAAAACACAATGGGTCCTCGTTTATAAACTGAATCAAAAATCTGGGTGCCCGACCATTTCCATGCAAGGTTCAGCATTTATCAATTTGAATGTATGCAAACAAAAGACAAAGAGGTTTCTAGTGCTCTTGATGGCAAACACAAATTACAACAGGTGCAGGGCCAACCGAAGTAACTGGAACATAGAAACGGGGGGAGGCCCGCGCACTGAAAACAATAGAGGCTAAGAGATGCAAAAAGACATAATCTATTTACATAATGCTCAGTGCACAAAGAAATAAGTGATAAAAAAAGTGAACGTTTCGGTCAAGCTTTTTTTATCAATCAAGGTCAGATCATTATACGCTGATATCAGTAAGATACAAACTTTTCATAAATGTGAGCGGCTCATTTAGCTGTTCAGCTCTCTTGACAGCAGCTTCAGTACATACTGCTTTGAAGACTACAAGATGAGCTTCTTTATTAACCAGCACACACTTGTGTCTGCTTGAACAACCAAGACCAAAACCAAGGACACACTGACATCCTTTTGTGCCCAGCGCAACAAATTATTTGTTCCCTTTCATTTCTGTGGATGTGGTGTTTACTGTATGTGGTTATAGGAGACAGGGTCTTTTCTTTCTAAAACACCTTAGGCAAATAACAGATTAATCATAATATACAACAATACCTACCATACTAATATGCAGTATAGATGGATGTGTAATACCATCGTTCCTCCATGCATTCTAAAGTGAACAAATAACATAAATGTTTTGAAAAAATATTATCACATTTTTCCTCACAAGTGCTAAATCACAGTGTTTTTTGGCTGAAAATTATCTGCATAGCCAGTGCACTTTTCTGCAAAGACGCTGACGCTGTCTCACACAAAAACACACACACACACACACACAGTTTGCCACAGATGACACAAATTGAACTGACTAAAAATAGAAAAGCATTACTAGAGCACAGCAAAGTTTAACAACAGCACGAAAAGTCCTTGCTCTACAGGGAGTCTAATTAGTCTTTGGCTAGCCAAAAGCATAGCAGCCAACTTTTCTCTTACTAATAAACAAAACCCGACATCTTTTCATCATGAACTAAAGCATACAGCTGGTGCTGATTGAGACAAGTATTCTTTGTCTCATTTCTCATCATGTACTGCATGGCATTAAACATGCTGAGTGAAACAAGAAGCTGAAATTGAATAAGTGACTAACTGAAATAGTCAATCATAATTTTTTTTTGTTGTTCAGATTTATCCTGTCATTTAAAGGTAGACAAGTTGACAAAAACAGTGACTTCCTACTGAGTAAATTCAAATGGATGTTCCAGTTATATCAACAAAAAAGCCTTTGATCCATCATGATGACTACATGAAAGTTGTTCCTCCATGTATGTTATTATGTTATTATGTATGTTACTATGTTATTCCAAACTTCTGCTGCTTCTCCAAAGAAACTGCTGTCCACTGCATCACCATGTCAGTATATACATCCAATTAGCCCCCAATGAGTCAAAGCACATTGGACCAGCTTGGCATTTGTTTAAGAAATATTCAATACTGAAATGTCGTGAAAAAAAAGTCCATATTTTACCCCAAACTTTCTCGAATTCAAGTCATTCAACACAAAGAATTTTCTAATAATTATGTTAAAATTAAGATACTTTTTAAAAGAACAGAAAAAACTTAACTCAGTAATCAGAAATTTAATGGGCTTCTATCACACTCAGTTTGGCTTGTTTTTTATTTGAAATGAAAACTTACGAATTGACAAAAAAAAAAAACAACATTGTTTTTCATGTTTTCATTTCCTCACCTAAAAAGAAAAAGGAAATATCAAGCATTTATTCAAAAATAGTTTAAAATCTTCTGGCCATTTATTTCCAGCCCGTACATCATAAAGTTACTGTCAAATTGCTAACCAGTTATCAATAAAAATTCTAAAAGTTTGCTAGTTTGCTAACATCGGTAACATCCACTGTTTCAACAGTTTGTCAGTGTTAAATCAAATTTGTGGAGAAAAGTGATCTGGCGCAAAATGCTCGGAGGCAGGTGCTTGTTGCTTTTGTAACATATTTTACATCCATGAAAACTATCGATAGTATTGTTTTTTTCTTATTATTGTAGACAAATGAAAAATATGCCCAGCACAGGTAATTAAACTATTTTTGCCGAAGATCTCGTTTGCTTTTGTTGTCATCAGTTTCCCATTCCCATTTGTTGACATTTGGTTGTTGTAGATATCTTTTATGCCGTAGCAATTCGGGATGACTACTGATGAAGTAGGGGCATCTCATTTAATGTTGATGTTTTTACCCCTTCCCCTTATCACTTTGTTTTAAGGGGTGAAGGGTAAGAGGTGGAATGGGTAACAAAGACATAGGGACTAGCCCTTAAAGTGTTGTTGAAATGCAGACTTATTTTGTTGTACAGTAAGTGTGTAAGAGGGTGGCCAGAGTGACCAAACCTGCAAAATGCAATAATGTTTCTCTATGGCCAGGAGTGGTGCACGGGCCAACCACAGAGTTACTGTATAAACATTTCACTGTATCCCAACATGCTTTATTGCCTCCTCAGGGAGGACGTTTACACATTTAATACTAGAGCAAGCAGCTGCCAAGATTCACTACCACAACCCTGTCCGGCAGAATTATCATGTTTAAACGCCCATCAACAAAATACAGTTCTTATGTTTTTTTGTTTTTTTTTAGTTAACAGACATCCAATGCTAAATTTCGGGTGTTTTATTTTGATTTATTTCATGTTCCTGCTTTATTTCCGGGCTGGCTTGACAAAATGGGACTTGGCCCACGCAGAAAATAGAACAGACGTCGAAACAATCGCTCCATGGCTTGCGGCGATTCTGGTGCAGCGCTCCCGATGTGGAAGACACCAGCTATTTACATGGGCGCTGACATGAAACTGCTGCGCTTCGGTGCGGTGTGTCCCCGGCGCAACACTCGAGTGATGCACAGCAATCCTGGCGGATGAAACCCAGCCACCATACCAGGAAGACAACTACAATTCCTCCCACAAGGCAGCAGGAGGATGCGCCAGCAACAAGGCACAGGCCCTGGCAGGACAAGATCAGGGCCTACATGCTAAAATATGTTTTGGCAAGATCATGAATTCCTCCCCCTCATTGTGTTCTTCATTTGTCTTGGAAAAAAACATTAACTAAGAAGATTTAATCAAATCAAAGCAATAACTTATCCAAATGCCAACATTATATATAATGAAATGCTATGAATGTATAAACCCTATGGCAATCATCATGCCGGTCTCTGTTCATCACAAAACACAGAAAGGAAATTGATCATCTTTATAAGGTGCAGGGTACCTGCTATTTACATTAATGGGTCTACAGGGTCTCACGCACATGTTCATATAGCAAGAGCAGATAAAAAGAGGTGCAGATATGATTATGAAACAGCAAAATGACCCTGAAGTGCATTCCATGTTGATAGTGATTAATGTAGATGGCAGAAGAAAATCCTAAAACAATCCACACAGAATTAACACATGCTAAGCCAAAAGCAACAACCGGATAACCAACCAATAATGACTAGGGAGAAAATGGCCCAGAGACAAATCAAGCCTATCTATATTTGCATCAGAAGGGCTACCAAAACAAGAGTCTATGCAAGCACATTCCCAAAGAAAGTTGAGTCAACAATCATAAACAGACAAGACAGTTACATAGGAAACATGATACACAGGCAATTTTGTGACAGGCAATTTTGTGAAAATATTAAGCAAGTAATTTTAGCTATAATGTTGACATTTTTTCTTCAGTTAACTTATGTAAATGACTTAGTTGGTTACAAACTTTTAAACAGTTATTCATGGAAGTCTTCTTTACAAATGCTATTAATATTTATACCCACCAATTTAAAGCAGAATACTGAGCTGAAAATCTCTGGAACTGAAGTGCACCAACACAATCATAAGAGCTCACTGACTGCTATCTGCTAAGCCACAATTTTTACAGGTTACGTTAAACTCACAATAGTAATCAGCACCGTTAACATGCCTCTGAAAGTACTTATAATTACAAGACTTTTGGAACCATTTCAGAGTCAAGCCAAAAGAAATCAAAAATCATGATAACATCAGTTAAACAGTATTTTTTTTAAATGTCAGGGAATGTTGCCTCACAGCAAAAAAGGTCGCTGGTTCGAGCCCCAGGCTGAGTTGGAACCAGAGGGGGACGGCTGGTTCGGGCTGAGGAGGGGTTTAAAACAGTGGCCTTTCTGTGTGGAGTTTGCGTGTCCTCCCCGTGTATGCGTGGGTTCTTACCGGGTACTCCGGCTTCCTCCCACTGACCAAAGACATGCATGTGAGGTTAATTGAAAACTCAAAATTCTCCCTAGGAGTGAGTGCATCTATACTCACTGTTACTCGGACATCCTGTTTCCTGAGCAGTTCTACGGCTGCCACGGTGCATTTCACAAACACTTCAAATAGAGCTTCAAAGGGAGGGCATGAGCCTTGTGATATTCCTTTGAAATACAAACCTGAAGTATTTCCGATGTGGTGGGTATATGGGGATATGAAAGCAAGAATCTTTGAGGTCTACTGATGCAAATGAGTTGCCTGGGCAGGAAGCACAACAGAGATGTGTGTCAGCATCCTGAATTCTTATTTCTTGAGATGCTTTTTTAGATCCTGTAGATCTAAAACTGCACACATCCTTCAGCTGTTTTTCTTTATTAAAAAGAAATATCTTGATCAGATGCCATCTGGCTGTATTCATGTCGCCTAAAACCTGTCCTTCTTTTCTCTGACAGTAAAAAAAAATATTCTCTTGTAAGACTTAGAGAAATTCTTTCTATACACATTTAACAATATCCTGTACACAATCCCTGGATGTGAAAGTTTGGTCAATTTTAATGTTGTTTGACAGAAAATTGTGCAGTGTGGGATTCCCTGTTGAACACTGTTTGTATGTTGAGCAAGTTAAAAGATCCTCTCATTTAGGCTGCTAACTAAGTTCAACTCTGTATCCTCTCTGCAACTTAGCCCTTTGGGTCATGCATGCTCTCTCCATCATGGTGATTTATCTTCCCAGCTGTTTCCTCTTCCTCACAGTCCATTGTTATAGTCACCTAGTCTTGATGAGCACCATCTTGCTTCTCCTGTTATCAGCCCTTTGGAGCTGTTGGTGTTGCCTGACTCTGACAATTTAGCATTCTTTTAAGTAAAAAAAAAAAACAGAAATAAATAAATACCACCACTTAGCTCCACTATGGATGTTTGTCAAAAGTGTGCTATGAAATGGGAAAGGTATGCAAAAACAGTAACGCAAAAAATGTCAGGCTTTGTTACCACATTCTCTTTGCATTCAGCAACTTTTTCCTATCATACCATAACTAGGCAGATTCAGATCCAACTAAATACCTAGACTACATTTTGAGCTTCTCAAATTATCAGCAGGTCTAAGTACAAGGTGTGCAAACCCTGAATCAATCCCAAAATCTGGATGAGGTCAAGGATTTCACTGAAAAAAAAAAACTAAGCTCCTTTCAGGATGCAGCTCTCATGACACAGCTTAACGTTGAAGGCAAGTCTAACAGGTGTAAAAAAAACAAAAAAACAATAATAATAATAATAATGAAAAGAATAGCCAGAAGCTGTTGTCCTGAAGCACCACCATATTTCAGGGCTGCAACCTGCCTGGGGTGTCCATATATAAAAAAACTGACAAACTTTATTAATTGTAGACTGAAAAGAAGTACTGGCCATTAAATATTTTCAAAAGGTCAAGTCTGTAATGCCGAATTTTCATTTATTATTATTATTTTTTCAGTTTCTATAAAAATGAGAAAATAAGTGGAATAGGAAACTGTTATTCTCGCAGTTTAGTAATTTTGTCAAATAATTCAGCCCATTATTAGCAGCCAATAATTGTTCACACTTATGAATTCCCACAGAAAGACAATTTTTTCTTATGATAATTATCCAGGGACAGGATTCAATAAAATTTTGGACTGACCAAAATCACTGTATTTTTTCCTATAACAAAACTAACCTTGAGAAATACAATCAGCCCAGTGCAAGTCATTTCTAATCATGGGTTAATGTCAATTCAGGACTTTGATGGCTTTGTAGAACAATTTCCTTGAACAATCCTGGGTCTTAGTATAGAGAGAAACACAAAGATGAAATACTACAAGTCATTAGGTAGGAGCTGTCACTGCTCACAAACCCTCTGAATTGTTTGAGAGGTGTATGGAAAGGCAGAAAACAAGAGACAGAGCAATGACTGCAGATAAATAAAGAAGAGATGGACGAGTGCAGTGAAAGCAAGAAAGAGGGAAAAGGGTGAGAGATTGAGAAGAAAAATTAGGCTGTTATGTATATTGCTGGCAATTCACACATGGCCATTCCCTCTCAGATCCCATCAGCAACCAAATTGGGAAAGCAATGGCGATGTGGGAGTGGCAAGAATCTCAACAAGGCCTGGACTTGGCGCACCACTGAGACCTAATCAAAACACAATCACGTTCAGTGCCAGAGCAGACACACATAGGCTTGCCCCTGTGGTACTTATTTTCTCCATTCACTTTTATACCCAAGCAACTCCCAAACAGTCTGTCTCTTTTCATACACACACTTTTAAATAAATGTACACATAATCATGGAATACACTTACAGAAACATTTTAACGTGCAGTCACACAGCAACACATTCTATCAAGCAATCACACTTTGGTTTATTTCATACTCTCCACTGCTGGAAGGTGGATGGATGTTGTACAAAACTGCCCTGTGAAAGATGGGTCCTTATTGCTGGCTGTGGCTAGAGTTTATCTCCATTATGCAGTGGTTCAGTTCAAAAGCTTCACCTCTGTTGGTGGTTATTGGTATGGAAGACAAAGGCAGATGCTGTACTGTACTTGCAAACAGGGATCGGTTCAAATGCTTCTCCGACTAAATTTAGCCTCCCCTCTTAATTCCCTGTCCCTCAAGGCAGTCCATATATACTGCAACAGACAAGCCCAGAGTACACTCAGTCAGGTGTGACAACATCACGGTTGGCCACTTCCCTGGTCAGCATTCTCACCATTAATCCACACAGATCAGACAAATGCTGACCACTAGCAAGTAATTGCTTGAACTTGACTTTGGCAAAGCCACTCCAATATAGGAACAGGTGTCTGAATAAAAATGGTGGCGAGGATCTCTTTGTTATTTATTGGGTTCTGCTAAAGAGATTCCCCTGGGTAGATGCTACTGATAAGATTAGATCTGTCATGTTATGCAGAAATTGTAATAATCCTCAAGCTATAACAAAAACTAAATGTTTATTTATCTACCCTATCTGGGAGCAAAAGTATCTTACTGTGCCAAGTGCACAAATATGTCTGTTGCTCCAGTGGGTGAGAAGAGCAGACTTTGAAGCGTTTTCCGATTTACCACCTTCCATTGAATTTGGCATCCTTTCCTGAGAGAACAAAGGAGGTGAGTTGCCAAGGCTCAGCTGTGTCAAGAGCCCTATCAAATACTCTTGACTTCAGCTGCAGGAGAGCAGACAATAGAGAGGCATACTGAAGATAAACTAATGACATGATAGTGATGCACAAAAAAAAGCTTGACTTTATAATGCAGAAACACCATAAATAAAACAGAATGCACCCTCAGAACAAGAAAGCAAATAGATTCAACCTTTGCCTCTTCCTCTTGACATGATTTACTTTGCTATGGTTATATTGATAAGTGGATCTGTCAGAAAGTTAAAAAAAAAGTCAACAGTTACAAAAACACAGACATCTTGTGGGAGGTTTATGTAGGGTGTTAGGCATTTGGCACTGCTGTGGATAGATTACATATCAATGAGACATAAGGTAACAGAGGAAATGTTCCGACAGCCAAATCTTTATCCCAAGCAACAGGGTTCAATCAATGGTATAGAGAACTGGCCTATTCATAAACTCTGTCTCTACCAGGCATTTAATGGTTGACTTAAAGGTATATGCTTTTAATGAACAGTTCCAAATTTGTCTTTACTATGGCACTAGTGGTCTGAAACGGGCAGTCTGCCAAACTTAGAGAATGAGCTCTGTATCTTCTATGAGAGAGTCACAATGAAGAAATGGATAAATGCTGGAAATCACCCAGAGGCTTCAGGGGGTCAGGAGGGTGCAGAGAGCAGGCTGGCAACACAAGGGAAGGAGAAGAACAAGAAAAGAAGCAAGAATACTTTGTTCAGAAAAAAAGAACAGTGAATTTTGAGCACACAGACACTTAGCTGTCCTTTTGAGAAGGATTATGGGGTTTAGGTGCTACAGTGGAGCTTCAGATACATCCACAACAGATCCCCAAAGCTTGGTATCAACTTAACACTGACACACCACATCATGGCTTCAGAGATTACGGGGGTAGATGTGCTATTTCTGACACAAAGTGCAGTACTGCATACTTTAACACTCCTCTTTCTCTTCATTTCTTGTCCTCTCATCTACTCTTGTCTCTTTTGCTGTCCCTTTCTGTCAAGTGGCACAGAAGAGAAAGAGCCAAACGCCTGCGTCTGCTTACTGGGGCAAGTGAACATTTGAAGTGACAGAGGTTGACGCTGGCTTGAGTGCTGGAGAAGATGCCTCAGAGCTAAGTGAAGGACCATTAGGAAGACAGTGATAAGATGCATGCATGTAGACAGAGCTAGAGAATGTTCACCTTGAACAGTTTGGTGTCATCGGCTGAGGAGAGCTATCACACGGTGAAAGCATAACATCAAGATCCAATCAAATGCCATCAAAGTCGACAGCAAATTTAAACTAATGTACACACATGTCAAAAGGTGCTCTGACCCCCACAACCTGTTAATATTCATGCGCAGTGACTGTCTATTACTGTGGTGCCTTCTCACTTTGGCAATCTGGTGTTAAGCAACTAAGCAAAAAGCTTTTAAGAGTCACTATAACACTAATAAACTAAGGACTACTTGTCAAAAGGAGACACTTTAAGCAAAGCGTAGGACAGGTGGCATATTGAGATGAGGCAACGCACATCATACCTTCACAGCTCAGTCCGATACTCATCAAAAAGGAGAGCAGTGCAACATTGATTTTTAAATTTTTGAGCATTTTTTTTGTATTCTATCCATTTTTTTCTTCTACGTGACATATTACAAATGTGAAACTGAAATTCTTATTTAGAAAACTTAGATACGTACAAGTTTTTATTTTTCTATGTGGTACAATTGTTGTACATGTCAAAGTCTGGGGTATTAAATAACATATTTCCCTCAGGAATAACATTATTAAGATGTATCTTATTGACTGTATTATATGTAATATCACAAAGAGAACTGCATGAGTCACACAAACATCAGAAACAGTCAAAATTTACTTTCTCTCTGCGTGTAAATCCAATAAAACAACACAACAATTGCTGTGCCGTACATAATTTTAATAGTAAGATTTCTACTTATACTTCTTTGTAACTTTTAGAAAAAACAAAAATGCAATGGAGCACAAGCATGAACTCTTGCCTAGAAGCAAACAGTGAGTATGTGCTACGAAAGTTCAGGGATAAAGAATCAGGCAGCAAATGGACTCCGTTTATACATCAAAGACTGAACATGCCCATCTGCACACACATGCACACACTCCCTCTCACTGCCTCTCCCTCCTGCTTCTTGTCTCTTCCTACCAGTGTTTGCAAAGTTGGAAATTTCTTAAATAATTTATGCTGTTAATAACCAGCCTGGTCTCCATGGCACAGAGCAGTCCTGTTCAAATACAGCTATGCATGTGTGTCCAAGTGTGCACTTGTGTCTGCGCAGCAAAGTGAAAATGGAACAGTGTTTGAACAGTGAGGTGAAGGTGTATGTATGAATCTGTATGTGATTGCAGTATGAGCTAACACAAACTGGGCCGAATTGACTGATGTGATAGTTTCGAGTGGTTATAGGGTGGGCTCCTGTGTCAACACGGGGGAAAATCACAGATTCCTTCCAACAATGAAAGAGCTGAAGGTCACACTCTGAACCGTCAGCCTAAGCACCAAGTAGTTAGAGCAGTGATGATACTGCATTCAGATGGTGCAATCAATGACAATCTGTAAGAAAACGTCTTAACAACCAGAGTCCTAATGAATCTTATCATTGTCCTTGTTAGCAACATCATATCATCGTCATCATCCTGCTCTATTCACTGCTTCAGTCCTGCTGGATCGTATCTGTCTTTATTGTCTTTGTTACTTTGTTGCTAGCTGACACTCTGCTAGTGAGCTTACTGTTTTTTCAGCCTGTCTGTTTCTCAAGAGGAGCAAGAAACAAGCAGGGGCATACTCTGAACAAAGATGACCTTGGCAAGTCTGATGATTTGCAGAGAGCAGCAATATCAATAATAATGAAGAAATTAATAAGCTGGCACATTGGCCTAAGGGATAGACTAAAAGAAATGGTGGTGGGGGCAATGACAAGCTTTAATAGTCAGGCGAGGTGGGGGGGGGGGCAGAAAGGAGAGAAGGGAGAAGGGTGGGGTTGTTACAGTGGTGTGGAAGAGGGGGTGGTAAGTGCACGATTTCCTTAGCAGCAGTGTGGTGCTGCAGTCCATGCTGTCACACGTCAAAGAGGGAGCAAATCAAAGGCAGCTCTTTTGATGAATATAAAACAGAGAGTCCTGCTGAGAAGCACTCTCCCTCCCTCCCATTCTAATCACACAGCCGCAGAGGCGGCTGGCTGCATCAACCCCACCCCTCTTACCCCCCAGCCCAGCACAAAATGAAAGGGAGAGATGAAACAAGGAGAAGGGGACAGTGAGCACACACGATCACAACAAAGGCTGCTTTATAATAGCAATAAACACTTGTCCTCTTGAGACATCTGCACAGAATGATGGGTGCGGTGCGGTTAGATGCGGCAGAAGCTGGAAAGGCATCAACTAAATTTTACCCCCTACCAAACCCTGAAAAAGGTTTCCGTACATCTAAAAGTCTGGCAACAAACAACAAAGAATCCAATGCTCCACCATGCATTAAATCATATATTTGTCTGCGTCTTGTGAGACTAAATCTAATTTGCCTTTGCTTCAGAGAAGCTGAAGTGCTGACCATGCTACTGTTGTATTCATAACATCTTCTTCCCCAAAGGGGAACATGTTAATCAGGTAATGTCATGAATTCTCTTCCAAACTTTCAAACAAAGGCACAAAATATTTTCATATGCACAACTCAAGTGTTATCAGCATCTCTTAAAACTACTTCATGAGCATGAAAAGAGGCAGCATAAAATCTCCTATGACATGTCCAAAACAAGGACTTCTTTTCTTATGCTTTCACTATTTTTTTGATGCTACATTTAAATAGGAACTTTCCAACGTGGCACCCTACATCTCATTCATCTCTGTGCTATAACATAAGTAATTTAAATGATCATCAAACTAAACTGGATGGGATCTGGGATCAGGATCGGGATGTTTTCGTTATGCAGACTATGTAAAAGGGACTGGCGTAAAAGACAAAAACATGTACATTATTAGAAAAACAAGGAAAAATAAAAAATGAACCTTGCACAAGCTACATGACAGAAAGTGGTTTTCTACAACATGTTCAGTCTAGTGTACGCAGCCTCTGCAGTCTGAGTATCGTCATCATCGTATTCAACCAGATTTCGGTTTCCGCAGTACTCCCTGGCTTATTTCCCCCAGGGCAGTGCTCTTGTATTGCTCCCCAGGCTGTATTTTTGTGTGACACCAAAACCTACTCCCACCCAAGCCCTGAGTCCAGAAAGTGACACATGCATGGGTGTCGCTGCTGTTTCACCTCCTGCCTGCTGAAGTATGAGGCAATTTCCTGCGAGTGGCGCATGGTGAGGGAGAGAGAGAGTGAGTGGAGGGTTAGCCACAGCCTGGCTCTGTTGCTCTCTTTGATACTGTCAAGGAAGAGTAATGGCTCTCTGCAGCAACAGCCACCACCAAACTAATGTAGTGTGACTTTGGTTCTCCTTTCCAATGTATTACCACCATAGAGAGGAAGGAGATGGGAAGATGACAGCCAAACTGAAGAATGTAGGAGGAACATTAAGTCTACATGAAGAAAGACAAAATCCCTTCAGAGTTAATGTTACATCTCTGCAACTTAAAGTCAGAGATGCTCCTGTAATCAAAATATATTTGTGCAGTTGCCAAACAGGCGGCCATCCCAACTATATTCTTACCAGGAAGCAGAAGCCTTTTTGTTAGCCTGGACAGCTCTAACTAATCTTTATAGTGATTCCAAGGGCACAGTGCTTCAGTACACAGAGAAAACGGCTTATCGCTGAAAGGACCTCATCTAATTGGGCAATCTACTGTCTCAGCTGCTATTAAGCCTTGTTCATTGTGTGTGACCTTGCAAATTTAACAAGCAAAGTATATGAAAAAAATTATCATCATCTTTGCACAGTTCCCAGATTGAAATGAAGAGAAGAAAAGGAAGTCACTATATTTACAGGCCTGCATTCTTCTCTAGCTGAATACTTGCCCTTCTGTCAGTTACACATATAATTGCATTTGAAGCAATGAAGAAAATTTACTATAATTATGAAGAAATTACAGAATGATTAAAGTATCTCGATTCATTAAAGCTAATTAAATGCCATGGTCTTTGGGTTGGCTGCCAAATGTGTGCTGATGTCAAGGGATGGTGGATCTTCTGTGAAGCCCAAGGGCTGTGTTTTTTATAGAACAACAGATTCAGCTTCGCCAGAGTTCCCACATTGAGTATAAAATGCACCACTATGAGATACATTTTACCAGGCAGTCTTTTAAAAAAAGTCCCAGCACTGAGCCACAGCAATTATATCTCTGGCCAATAACAACATGACTGTGCAACTTGCATGCATTAAAGTACAGTATGGAGTATGTATATTTTTTGCATGTGCTTCTTTGGTTATTTATCAGTCAGCACTCAAGGCGGTAATTCAAATGCACTAAACAACATGTGAACGGATCCAGGAGTCGAAATACATCTTTGGTGCACATGGCACCAAAAAATCTCTTGCACCAAAAATAATTAAGGTGCACAACCAATATTTGGGAAACCTTGATTTTATCTTTTAAAATCCTCAATACAGTAAAACACACTTACAAAAGATGAGTGCTAGGTTAGCTTCTTAAGTATGATTTGGTTTTTAATCAGTGCTGGTTGATGATTAAAAATTTAAATCTCTATTAATCCCACTGTAAGCCCTTCAATACACTGACAACCTGTCCAGGGTGTAAACCTTGCCTCCTACCTAGCAATCGTTTGGATGGACTCCAACTTCAGTGCAACTCTGTAGCTAGTGGAAGAAACGGTATAGAAAATGGATGAATAATCATGTTGTTACCAGTAAAGAGCTGGTGCCTGAGTAGAACCAGTTTTGAGACGCGGTGGAAAGAAAATAGATAAGGTCCTTGGTCAGGCTCTGGCTCCGGACTATCTCTGGAACCAGCTCGGTGGAAAAGGGACTTGTGTGGATTGACACCCTTTTGAAGTCAACCCCTAGCCGATGAGGGGTGAGCTGCAGTTTTTGGCAGTTCTGCATAGACTTAACCAATGGCAGTTGCTGCTTGGTATATGTTTCAAAATTGATTTATTGAAGACATTTAAATTAAAAGTACTTCTATAACAAACGTGCAAATACTTTTAGTTTAAAAACACCATTATTCTCTTTAGGCCGATGCAATTGGTTTATTTCAATTTAAAGTTCTATGTAATTGAATCAAATATTCAAGATTCATAATTTAAGTTATCTACCAAGTGCATTTACCATGTTTACTGTTTACTTCCTGTTTGCATGCATCAATCTCAAATGTGCACATGCAGTTTATGCTTATTGACCTAATTGTTTTAATGTTTTTTTTGTTGTTGTTTTTTATTTATCTATATTTTAATTCCAGTAGTGTTTATAGTTTTTCCTGCTACTTATTTTTGCACGTTCATCTCTTACTTTCTTTAAAGCTAAACCGGGACCTGAGTACAAATTTCCTATCCTAATATTGACATGTTAAAGGGACTAAACCTGATTTCACGTCCGGCTAGCTTAGTTAGCGATACCGGCTAGTTTTTTTTTTAGCTTTTCTGTGACGCCTTTTCTTGGCTAAGGGGTTTAACTTTCATAATTTGACTCCGGATCACTAGGGGAACGCTATTACTGGCTGATCGGAGTCTGGACGTTCCGAAAATTAACCCGGCGTCCCGCCAATGCTAAAAAACTAGCCGCTTTAGCTAACTAAAATGCCCTGGACTCG
>JAVQJG010199422.1:0-46113 GCA_036024015.1 Craterocephalus amniculus | reverse complement strand
ACCATGGTCTCTGATTTGGAGGTGCTGATTCTCATCCCGGCCGCTTCACATTCGGCTGAGAATCGCTCCAGCGAGAGCTGGAGACCACGGCCCGACGAAGCCAACAGAACCACATCATCCGCAAAAAGCAGAGACCCAATCGCGAGGCCGCCGAGCCGGATCCCCTCAACACCTCGGCTGCGCCTAGAAATTCTGTCCATAAAAGTTATGAACAGAATCGGCGACAAAGGGCAGCCTTGGCAGAGTCCAACCCTCACCGGAAACGACTCAGATGTATTGCCGGAAATGCGGACCAGACTGACTTTTGTATATTTTATAAAAATGACCATTCAATGTTTTTGTTCCGCTGTGAATAGGAGAAACCAGCAGTAGTCTTTTCAGAAACCAGTTCCAGTATGTTTTTTCTCATTTTTTAAAAATACATCATTCATGATTTCGGGATTTTTCTCTCAGGTACGTGAAAGGTTATCCTCCTAACTCTCCTTACATTGGGAGCTCTCCCACCTTGTGCCATCTGTTGGCTGGAAAAGCTCCGTTTTGCTGCCTACGACTAGACCAGGTGGGCAGTCACCTTGTTTCAATCAGTCCCTCTCTCACACTACAACAAACGCTTAAAATGCCTGTTTTTCACTTCTTTTGCAGGGGTGCAAGCACAACAGCTACGAGGACGCGAAGGCTTACGGCTTTAAAAACAAGCTCATCATTGTGTCAGCTGAGACTCCAGGGAACGGTCTCTATAACTTCATCGTGCCTCTCAGAGCTTATTACAGACCCAGGAAAGAGCTCAACCCCATTGTTTTGCTGCTGGATAACCCGTGAGTTTGTCTTCACACACATGCAGCAATGCGTGCCTCTTTTTTTTTTTTTTTTTTTTTTATGTAGCCTGCCACCATCTCACGGAGGAAAAATGTGTGTTGAAAGCTTGCGTCAGCGGAGCACTTATGACATGGCTGTGGAGGTGGGACTCCATTGTTAGTCCTGGTATTAGATTACCACCATTCATAGTTACTGTGTTTTCACTGACAAAGAAAATAAAAACTCTGCTCTCTGTACCTCCTGACAGTCGCCATGGTAACTAACTTTGCCTTGAACCTGAATGGTATATTCTGATACAAATAGAAAAAAAAAGATTTTTTCTTTAATTTTTAATTTTTATTTTTATTTTTTATTTTTTATTTTATTTAATAAAAAAAAAAAAGAAAAAAAAATATTTTCCTCCGGAGTGCCACACGCTTTCATTTACAGCCCCGATGTGTCCCTTCTCCGCCTCCACATGCTAACTTTCAGGATTCTTGCAGAAACACACGCATTAACTGTAAACTCTCCCCTCAGTTCTCTGTCTCCCCTCCCTATCGCTGTTGTGCACACAAACACCCACACACGTGGATACGCTATTTAAGCACTTACGGCAGCCTTGGGTCTGTAGTCAGCAGGACTGAGCAGATACATAAAGTAGGACTGTGAGGGGCCGTGGAGAAGGACCAGGCAGGAATTAAGCTACCAAATTTCAATGAGAGCATTCAGTACCAGATGGACGGAAACCACTTCACCCATTGAGATAAAACTCCCGGAAGATCTGGGACTTAGTTATTTATTATACTCACAGTTGCATATTATTACATCAGAACTAATCCCTGAAGCATCTATGAACTAATTTGCGTATTTAGTGTGTGTTAAACTTGAAATCTTTGTGTGTTTACCTTGAACCACCTTTGAAGCGATTAAAACAGAAAATGCTCTTAGCTTTGACTCATTGAATTCCAATTAAAGAGGTTTATCAATTGCAGATTTTTTATATCTACAGGAATTATGGCTGCTAAATGAATTAAAAAAAAGGTCTCAGTGCAAATGTCAGCGAAGTGCTTAGATCCTGTGCTTGCAACACATGCAACAAACACTCTTCCACCACTATGAGGCCTCAAATACAAACACAAGATCAGAGGATGTGAAACGCAGCTCCTGTTTTTCCCATTGCACAGTCTGGCCTTGTGTGAACTTGCTGGAACATTCACTCCTCCGATGATTGACAGCTATCTTAAATGTTTCCCACTTGTGAGTAATTCTTCTTACAGCTCAATATTGACCAAATGGCTTCAGTACCCTTCCCAGATTGTCAGACTTTTGACTATAGTTACTTCTCTGACATCGATCATCGATGACATTGCACATCTGAATACTCCGGACCATCAAACCGATGAAACTGACCAAAAAAACATGCAAAACGCCCTGCAAACATACCGCTGGCTAACTGTCATCACCCAAAGCTTTTCAAGTATAACTTGTTAAATGTTTAATGAGTGTGTAACAGATGTATTTATATGTTGTAGGGTTCTTTTGTTAAGAGAACACAACAAAAAGTCTAATTTCTGTGTCGCACCTGTTTACTGCAGGCCTGATAACCATTTCCTCGAGGCTATTTGCTGCTTCCCGATGGTGTACTACATGGCCGGGACCATAGACAAGTAAGACTTCGAGAAAACATTCAGCGTTGATCGTAATTGCATTCACTATTACGTTGATGATTTCATTAAAATTTACTGAAGAGGAGTTTGTCCCATCCCCTATTCTGATCAGATGTTCAGTGTGTCTCTGGGAAATTGGTGTCTGTTGTTATTATGATCATTTTTTATGTGTGCTGATGTGTTTTAGTCTGGACAACCTGCTCCAGTGCGGGATCATCTACGCTGATAACTTAGTCGTTGTGGATAAAGAGAGTACCATGAGTGCCGAGGAGGACTACATGGCTGATGCTAAAACGATTGTCAATGTACAGACGATGTTCAGGTAGTTAATCCTTTTGTGTTAGAAGATAAGTTTATATACCAGTGCTAGTGACAGGATTATTTGAAAGTCTGGTTATAGATGTTGCATCTCACACTGTTTTTTTTTTTCTTCCTTGTATAATTTCCCACGGCATTCAGGTTGTTTCCCAGCCTCAGCATAATCACAGAGCTTACTCATCCCTCCAACATGAGGTTCATGCAGTTCAGAGCGAAGGACTGCTATTCGCTTGCTCTCTCCAAGCTGGAGAAGGTCAGACGAAAACCTTAAAGCTTACGGTTAATTGCATATCAGAAAAGGCGCTTACAATAAACAGAAAGTGACGGGCCATTTAATGTTGCTATGCCACCTCCCACAGAAAGAGCGTGACAAAGGCTCCAACTTGGCCTTCATGTTCCGCCTACCCTTCGCTGCAGGCAGAGTGTTTAGTATCAGCATGCTGGACACCCTACTGTATCAGGTTGGTACACAACTGCAGCAAACACGGAGCCTTAGATGACTCTTCTCAGAAGCAGGGGAAAGAATGTGTCACAGCAAATAAGAAAGATGATGCATCTAAAGGAGAGCAGCATCACTACTGTATCATAAAGCGCAACTGCCCTCTTGTGTTCAATCCTTGAAACTTCTGTTTACATGTTAAACGAGGAATTTTCTGTGATTGTGTGTCAGTCTTTTGTGAAGGACTACATGATTCTTATTGCGAGGCTGCTGCTGGGACTGGACACCACTCCAGGATCAGGATACCTCTGTGCAGTGAGTCAGACAGAGGAAATGTGTCTGCTAACACAATCTGTGTCGGTTGCATGTTTGGATTAGACAAACTGTATCTCCGTCATTTCTAGATGAAAGTAACAGAGGAAGATCTGTGGATTGGTACTTATGGTAGATTATTCCAGAAGCTGTGCTCCTCCAGTGCTGAAATTCCTATCGGACTCTATCGCACAGAGTCCCACTTTTTCTCTACATCCGAGGTGAAAATTGTTGATAAAAGAGATAAATTGACCATAATAAAAAAGACATAAACTGCTGGATCTTCACAAAACTCGTGAATGAATGTATGCGTCTCACCTCAGTCTCAGGTGTCGGTCAATGTTGATGACTGCGAGGACACTAAGGAAAGGGGAGATGATGTGCGGGGCAACGACCAGTCGGATTACCCGCTCAGGAGGAAGAAGAGCATGCAGTGGGCGAGGCGTCTGAGTAAGAAAAGTGTGAGGTGGCAGGGGTTGAGCCGGGATTCAAGCAAAGACCACGCCCAGCGCATCGCCCAGCAGCGCCTCAACCTCTACCGGCGCTCCGAGAGGGAAGAGCTGTCCGAGCTGGTTCGCAACCGCATGAGGCACCTAGGTCTCCCCACTTCTGGATATGGTAAGAGTAGACTTCACTCACAATCCTCCACCCCCAGGTATTTCCCCCCTTTTTTTTCCATAACTTAATAGTCTTTTATGGTTTCAAGCATCTGTTTCTTCTCTGCAGAAGATCTCACAAATCTGACAGCCAGTGACGTCATGAACAGAGTCAATCTGGGATACCTGCAAGGTGATGTTTTGATCCCATGTTTAAGATAAGATCAGATAAGATAAGACTTAATTTATCTCACAGCGGAGAAATTCACTGTTACAGAGGCTCTTAGAAACACACAAGGATGGGTGGAAAGGGTAAAAGGTGCAAACAAGAGTAAGTAAATAGTGCAAAACAGGTAATAAGAATATGAAAATCTAAATATAACAAAATCAAATAGGAATTTAAAAAATCTGATTTTAAATCTAAAGAATAGGTGAATAGGTTTGAATGTAAGACTTTAATTGTGCTGAATATGGTGATGTCTCTATTTCAGATGAGCAGAATGATCACCAGAACACTCTGTCCTATGTCCTCATCAACCCTTCCCATGACACCCGGCTGGAGCTCAATGACATTGTGTAAGTATTACTACTTTATGATGCACCTATGTGATCATGTTTAATTTATTCCATGGTGAAGAAATACATACAGCAAGAAAAAAACAACAACCTGCAAGTTTTATTTGTTTAAGTTTTCAAACTAAATCCCCCTACTTCTCAAGGTTATTAAGTCCTACATCATTTTAATCCATTCAGACCCAGTGCATCCTGTTGTGTATCTTTACACCTCAAGCTTGGTGCAACATGAATGGTCACTCATTTTTAGACAAGCTTTTTAGATAGAAATATTACTAAATTAGAGGCAATTACTAATAACTTTTTTTTAATAACATGTTTTTCTGAGCAGTTTCAAATAATCCAAAACCTCAGCTTTATTTCTAGATGTTTATGAATTAATGCAGTTAATTTATTAATTCTACATAATTAATGGCTGAAAGTACTATGAGTATTGGAAACGTGATAATTTAAGAAATACTGCTTGTCTTTTCCTTTGCTCTGACACATAGTAAGCTATTGTATTTTACAGTTTGTCTTTAAAACTAGTCAACGTTAATTACATTATAGATACAATCTTATCCATGTAGATGGTTGCTTCCTTTTCAAGACAGGTAAAATCAACGGAAGGATCTGAGTGCGAACCTGTCTGTTCTCTCACAGGTATTTGATCCGTTCAGACCCTCTGGCTCATGTTCCGGAGGAGCCCCCTGTCCGCAGCAGCAGCCTGAAAAAGAAAAGCGAGTCCAGCATAGACACCAAAGAGGACACCCAGCTTTGATACAGCACTGGCCTTTGCTGCTCGCTCTTCTCCATAATCCCCCGCTTTCATTTTTCAGGAGGGTCTGACCGGATCCGTGCAGGATGAATGAAAGGGGACGCTTCGGGCTGCGATAGTCGACAAATGTATTATATTAGTGCCTACAGCTTGTCCGATGGCACATGATGTCATCTGTGACATTTTCATCCTCTTGCCACAAACACTGTACATAGAAATAGTGCATTAATTTATTCAAGCTCTTTCAAATGGGCTGTCAGGGAAACGTTTGCTGACAAATGTATTTGCTTACTTAAGGGATTTAGTTAGTACAATTATAGCTGGAGCACTCCATTTTGGTTAGAAGTAATCTGATTTGCTGTATAAAATATTAATTATCTCTGACATCAATCTCCTGAAGTTAATATAAAATATCAGTATCAGATATTTTGGAACTTCACTAATATTTTTGGATTGTTAAAATCATACCAAAATGTCCATGGTTCACATTCACGCCTTTTTACCATCTGTCAAATAAAATTAAACATAACTTTCAACACTAAGTGACTTGAATGAAACATGTGCATTAACATTTGCAAAGATTTTTTATAGCTAAACCCTAGAGGTAGTTTTTCAGTGGTGTTGAGGTCTAACTTCATGAGTCGTGTAAATGCTGGTGTTTATTCATGTTTACTGTATTAGCGCCACAAATATTGGGTTCACCCCTTTTAACAGCTGCTTAATATTTAGTATAATACAATGGAGAAAAAACTCTTTGATCTCCATCACTGCTCAGTTGGAAGTTTGCTTATTTATCTACAGTTGTGGTTGAGTGTCAGTATTTCTAGGAATATTTGCATTTGTACATACAGTATTTTAATGTTGAATATATTTGTATTAAATTTTATGTCGACATTAAAGTGCTATTAAATACACTGAAGCAGTTCCAAGTGGTGTGATTATTTTTGCTTAAGCTGTGTGTCTCTAACAAAGGGAAGATATAACTGTAAAGGAATCAAGAAGAAATTTGTAGATAGTCTATTTATAAAAGATTGATACCACCAAGACTTGCTTTGAATTTGAAGATGCAGTCGGGGTGAGCTTAGCTTACTGTTTTCAGCTAGCTCAGGAGCAAGTTGTTTCACAGGTAACTTTTCCCAAATTCTTTGGCAATTTAAACTGAAGTTTTAAAAGTCGGGATAACGGGGTAGCTTAATTGTGACTTAAATCAAGTTATATGTTTTAACAATTATAATTAAGTTAATGAAAACAATTTTCTTTAATAGTCCATTTAGTAAATTGTACATTAGATATTGCGTTTTGGACAATACTATTTTTCTTGTTTAAAATATTGTCCGATTTATCAAATTGTTTTGGTTTTATAAATAATTTATTTCATCAGCAGGAAAAAGTATTAAAAAAAGGAAGATTGAAAATTTTAAGAAAGCTATTCAGTGAAGAAGTGACACTACACACACAAACTGCTGCAACTTTAGCAAGAAAACAAACCTAGTTGCATTTTATTATATCTCTTTAAAATAAATAAACATAAAATAGAACAGTAAAATAATAACATCTTTGTAACAGAATAAACCTCAAAATAGTGCTTGCTTTGTAGTGAACATAAACTGTACGTTATGTACAAAAAATACTACTTAAAAATGTACAAAATGCAGCAAACAAATATCAAGTATTGTGCAGTTTCCCCAAAAATTATATCAGCCAGTGAAAATCATGGTTACCAGGAATTTACTGGCACTGAGCCATAAAAAGTTCCCATGTCGCCAGAATCCAGGGAGCAATTTAAGAGCAGTTCATTTCAGCAGAAGGAGCCAGTCTGTGATTTCAGATCAGTGTGAAGGTAATACAACATGGGAAATGACTGATATGTTGCAGTCTAAAAAGCACCTCCTGTCTGGTATAAACGATAAAATATCATTACTTTCTGTAATAGCAACTGCAACAAAAAGCTCCAAATAAACAATAAGGGAAAACTAAATCTGAAGAGTTGCATGACAGAAATTTTAAAGCATCATAACGGAGTAAATACACTCAGGACCAAATGCCACCGCAGTGCATTCAGCTCATCTGTAACACAAAGACTCACACACATCCTCAAAACATGCTCAATAGAAAACAAGACTACACAATGCCGCATATTAACATCCATTCCACACACATGAAAAATGTCTCTTCGAAGCTCCCTCTTCTTGAAAGCACGTACCGGCAGCAGCAGCAGTCTGTACGCGCAGGCTGGATTAATCACAGCAGAAGAGTATATTTTTTGCAAAGCTGATGAAGCAAACTTCACAAGACATTATCTTAATCGCTGCCTGCCAGGAGTAAAACTTGGTATCAGTAGTACATTTGTTAATGTAAGGAGATTAAGCAGTATTTAACTCCAGGGTCCATTTTCTCTTCACTGCTACATAAATATCCATCATCAGTAGTGTTTAATCAATGTGAGACACATACAAATTCAAATACTGAAGTGTGACATGCAGAATAAAACGCTAACAAAAGAAAAAGAAAAAAAAAGTGAACTTGCAGGTGTTTCATACTGTATCCTCACACTGCCACAGACCATCTAACCCCCTCTCTAATGACATGACTGTCTTGGGTCCTGCCCAGCAGTAGCTTATAGAATAGAAACTGAGTCTCTTTTGTTCACTTCCTGCGTGCGCTCCCTGGTCTCTTGATCTGCCAGAGGTGATTGTGGATGGTGAGAGCATCCACGCTGACAGACACGGACTTAGCAGGGATAACAGTGAACTGCTTGCGGTCTGAGCTGTATTTATAGAGCTTGTCAACCATCTTGCGTGTGATGGTTCGTGGCCCGTTGCCTGTGAACTTGATGATCTCCTCCGTGTCCGGTGAGTAAGAGTAAATGGCACGGAACTGGCATCCACCGTCACGGAAGAGGATGATCAGGTGGTTGGACTCACATTTCTCCAACTCCTAAAAAAACGGAAACAAAAGTCTTTTACAGAAAATGGCTCAAATGAGCTTATTAGTATGAGAGAAACTGATAAAAAACAATGCTATGTAAGACAAAAAGTACATTGATTGATCATAGATAGGTTCTAAAATATTAATAACAACTGACCTCAAGAATAACATTCTTCTGGACCTCATTAACCTTTCCAGCCAGGCAGCAGTGCACGATGGCATTGATGATGATTGGCTTGTTGGATTTGGAGCTTGGCTCTTTGAAGAGTTTTGGACCTTTTGAAAAATATTCATGTCAGTCTGTAACTTGTTCAAAACTGGAGAAAGAAACTGACTTATGCATTGCTTTGTGATTTTACATTAAAGAAATTATAAATGATCATAACTGTGTCTAAACCATGGAACTGGAGTGAAGATAAGCTGGAAACAGTCTGTTTGTGATCAAATTACAAGAGGCAGATGACCTTTGAAAGACAAAAACCTGAACAAGATGTACAGCATTGGCCTTTTCACCAACATCATCAAAAGTACAAGTGAGGGGAACATCATTTAGAAAATATGTTGTTCAGTCGAGTCGCAGAAACTTCCAGAATCATTGCTGACGGACTCTAATGTTGCTCTGGTTGCTTTTCATGTTTTTTCCCTTTGAATCATTTGCATGCAAGACTCTGTTTTGTAGTTTTCTGCTTACCATTGTACTCAGCGGAGGTGATGGAAGAGGCTATGGAGCCGTTCTCCCAGTCGCGCTCCATGTTCCTGCTGGATGTCCTGCTCAGCAAGGGGAAGGACTCCATAGAGCACACAGATCCAGCCCTGGGGGACACATCAGTATCAGTATGCCAATGCAGAAACAATAAGTGTGCACATGAGATATCCTTCCTGCATTACTGGATGTGAGTTCTCACCTGTTTGTCTCTGCTCCTCCAGAGAGGACACTGTCTGCATCAGTCACCAAAGACAGTGTTGATCCGCGATGACTGAAGCTTAGATCAGCTGAAAAACAAGCCGGAAATATTCAGTTTCATTTCTAAACACCACAGCTGTAGTATAAACTTTCCGTATACTTGGACTGACAATATTTAGTTTTACTATATTTGCAGTTCCTACCTCTTCTACTTAAAATAACTCACAGAACGCTACAGAAAAACATAGATTGACAGGAGGAAAAAAGGAAGCAGCTGCTCAAAAAACTGACTGATCCTTCTACGATTGTAAAAATAAAACACAAATCCATTTATCTAAGCTAGCTTAAACTTTTGTCATCAATTGTGCATGCTCAACATGACAACATGCAGAGCAGGTTAGAGCGTTCACCTCCCCTGCAGCCTGCTGTTGAGCTCTGGGCTTTAGCTAACATGGACACCTTCAGAGAATTACCTGTACCACACATACGCACACATGTAGAGGACAGCAACAAATGTACAAGTCAGTGAAAACTCACCAGAGAGACAAACATGTTTCTAAACATACAGTGTTAAAGATATGTAGTGTTTAAATACAAAAGCTGCTCTTACGTGTGGTGGATCCTTTAGAGAGGCTGCTGAACTCCTCACGATGAAGTGATTTAGGCCTGTTCTTGCGGGATTTAGTTCTCGTCCGAGGCTTGACCAGACCCTGCTCTTCCATCAGGGCTTCCTGCTTCCTCCGCAAGTATTCCTGTTTAATCAGCTCTCGACGTGCCTTTTCTTCCTCCTTACGAATACGGTCCTCCTCTGCTTTGCGTCTTAAATAAGGAAAGAGTTAAAAGTTGACCTCATTCGCTCTTATATCCACCCTCCTGGTGATAATTTTCCTTCCGTATTAGTGTGTCAGATTGTATAAAAACATACCGAGCTTCATCACGTTTGAGCTCACTCTCTGCTTCCTGCTGCAGCTTGCGTAGCCTCGCCTCTTCAGCTTTGCGCTGCTGTTTGAGGAGGAAGGCGGCGCGTCGTTTTGCCATCTCATCTTCGGCTTTCTCGTCATCCTGGAGGACAAAAAGGAGAAAAAGAAACTTGTCATATGTCACATTGCAGCAGTTTAACATAAACACAACACTATAAAAATGTGAACATGTGAATTGTACCTTGAAGAAGAAGCCCAACACGTTCTTCTGCTCGCCTTCTGCTCTGCAGTCTGCAACATCTGCGCTGTCAGCCTCTATTGGATCCTTCAGCTCTGACAAGTCGACCTCAATCAGCTGACTCTTGATCTTGGCACTTTCTTCACCGCCTCCAGAGTTTGCAGCATTTTTCTCCTCTTGCTCTCCATCCTGTGATGGAGATTCAATAACCGGTGGATCCTGTGGTTTCAGTTTAGCTGAGAAGTGCCCACTTCCCTCTCCAGTGACTTCATGGACTCTGAAGGTGGCATTTCTCTGAATATTCCTCTCAGTTTTGGAGCTCTCAGCCACACTCCCGGTCTCTTGCTCTCCGAGTGTACCTTCTCTAGGAGAGAGTGTGCAGTCTGAGGGAGGGAAGCTTGACTTGACAGAAGCCGTCTTGCTGTTTCCTTTACTCTGTTTCCACTCTGATGCTTTGCTCCGTTGGCTACTTAGTTTGGGAGGCCGGCGTGCAGGGAAAGAGCTGCTGCCGCTGATGTCTACAAAGTGAACTGCGAAAGATTTGGAGTCTGAGGTAGAGGATTTTACTTGTGGTGTGTTGGGGGTTGTGCTTGGGAGAGTTTTTGCAGGCTCTGGGGGTGAAGCCACACCCTGCTTCATCAGCAGGTCCTGCTGTAAGGAGAGCTGCATCATCTGCTGCTGAATAGTACTAATAGCTTCGTTGAGTAGGTCTATGGAGCGGGAGCATTCGTTCAAATCAGGTTCAGAGCTGTTATCCGGAGACAACGCGTTCCACTTGTTCTCCCTGTCGGTCGGCCCTGCCTCTTTTTGACCTTTCAGCACATCAAGGCAGGAATCATCCTTACAGAACTGAGACTTCGTTTTTCTTCTGTCAAAAGCTGTTAGTCCAGAGGATTCCTGGGAGTGTTTAAGGGGTAAAGGAAGTGTGTCACTCTTCCCTCCGCCTTTCTTAACAATATTCAAGAACGCTGCTTTCCCAAGCTTTAGCCTCTGCTTTGCTGACACGGTCTCCATCTTCTTCTTCTGGTACTCGATTGCACGCCGTTGTTCTTCCAGCTGCATGTGAAGCTGAAGCAGCTCTGAAGGCATGACTGAAGGACTAACCATTATCTTCTTCCCCAAAACAGAGCTAGAATCCTTCGCTAATGAGAAGGGAATCGTCTCAGAGCCGTCTGGTGTGGTCTTTTGGGAGCTGCTGGTACTTGAGTATCCATCACGGAGACCGAGTTTCAGGAGTTTCCTCTCTGCAAAGCTGGTCATCTTGACACTTCCTGAAGCGCTACAGCTGCTCGCCCAGGACGCAGTACTGGGACAAGGGCTAGAGCGTCCACTGACGTCTTCCTTATCCTCATGCTCGCACACCTTCAAGTCCTCTCTAAGTTTGGCCGACTCACCTTCTGCCTCTGCAAATTCAGTCACATCTCCTACCACGAAAAACTTTGCCCTTCCTGTTTTCACCTCTTTAGTTGGATCCATCTGATCGTCCTCCTCCTCATCTTCCTCAAGGTCTGCAATCTCAGAGTCAGAGTCATTCCCTGCCTCCGACATAGAGGGAAACGGAGTGTGGAGGTCTGCTTCCCCTGACATATTAAGGAAAAAACCTTGGGCTTGCTTTTTCCCAGACTGACAGGCACCTGCTGACCCTTCCATGGATGGCCTGAGTGTGCTAAGCAGTGATTCCACCACAGTTGTAGATTTTTTCTGAGAGGTGCTTGGGATACTTTTCTTAGCTCTACAGCAACTCTCACCACTTTCCTGCTGCTTGCTCAGACTGATGCTTTTTTCCTTGGCTGGCTTCGGCACAGTGGGCATCAGAGGCTCCAGGTAGAAGCTTTCTGCCTGCTGGTCCAAACTAAGAGATTCTGCGTCATACCGAGGAGTACAGGAAGAACTGCAAACCCTCGAGGATGAAGTTGGACTCTGTACTTCCAGCTCATCCTGCTCCATGTCACTTCCAAACCGATGTCGCGGAAATGCAGAAGGGTGGATGACAGAAACCAGTTCCTCTTCCTCTACTTCTTCTTCTTCATCTTCTATGCGCATGTGACTGAGCAAGCTTTGACCGCTGAGTCTGTGCTGAACATGGCCTGGACCCAGCATGTGTTTGGGGGTAATGCTCATGATGTTAGAAGCTAAGCTGTCTTTGCTCATGGAGCGGGCGAGGCTGATGCTGTCTGCGTTGTCCTCTGAGGGAAAATGCAAGGCATAGGGTACTGGCTGGGACAAAGGCCTACACAGAATAATGAGAGGAGATGAAAAATCTGACTTAGAACAGCAAATTATAATGAATCGCAGACAAAATTGAAAAATAATCATGGCTTTACCTCGCCCTCCTCTCTGGCCACGCTAGTATGGAGCCCTGATAATTCCCATCTGTTTGTATCACAGAGTTTGACCTATTTCTCAAATCTGTGAAAAGAAAACATTAAACATTTTAGAAAAAGGTTTTTTCAGTTGAGCACAATGGCTGTAAAGGATTTCTGAATACTACATTTTACAAGGAACTTCCTGGATGGAATAATAGCTGAGTAGAAAGTTAGGCTTCTCAACAATCCAGCAAAATATTTTTTTTCAAAATGGAAATTCAAATAAGGAAATATACAAGATACATTTACATAAAAGATCAGAATATGTTGAACCTCAAAGAGTCCTGCTTTATATCCACAAATGTCTTCCTGCCGTTCACATATTTCTGTTTTCTTTCTGTGTAATCTCTCTCTTGTAAACTGATGCTGTGGCTAAAACAGTTTGAATTGTGATTCATAGCTGCATATTACACTGGGGGTGAATATGTGCAAATATATTACCTGAAGTGCTCTCCTGAGCCACTTTCTGCGGCCTCTGTCTCAGCGGCAGCAAGGATGGAGATGGGCTTGACGAGAAGAAAGACACAGTGAAGATTTTGAAATTAAATTATGTTAATAAATTATCTAAAAGCATATATAACACAAAGGGGTGTGATTAGACCTTTTACAGCTTTTAAGAGAATGCTGCATTATATGAAATTCCAAAAGTAATTATTTATTTAAAGGGAAAACATGTAATTTTTTACCAATATATCAGCCTAATGTGGGTAATAATGGATGATTTCTGGGATCAATATACAGTGTGTGATGCATGTCGGCGCTCTGGAACACCGGACATTGTAACTTTGCAGGAGCAGATCTGTTTCTCATGGGATCATGTGACCTGGAGGGCTTTGCTTTACAGGAACCACTCTATAAGCACATATGACTGCTTTTAAATACTTTTCCCACCTCTTCATTTAAAGCTTGTCATTGCTGAACAAGTTAAGAAGTGAAAAAAGTGTGTGAGGAGGCCAAAAAGAGAAAAAAATGTTTAATTTTAGGGGAAGTTAAAAGGTTTAGGACTCCTAGTGACCAAAAGTTACCTAGTATGCCTTTAAAAATTAATCCGTCTGGCATCTGTGGAAAGACATGATTAAAGTTCGATACCTGGGTTCAGGACTTCTGGTCATGGTCAAGATGTCAGCAGAGTTTGATGAAGGCAGGAAGCTTCGTTTGGTCACATTGGAAATGGGTACACAGGACCGAGAACTTTTAGGTTGAAGCAGTAGTCTCACTATAAAAATGGTTGAGTGGCATATCACACATAGAAAATTATATTAGCACATTAACCTGCTTCAAAAAATCTCTGTAAGTTTTTCAATTTGTACTTCTCTCATGTAAAATCATTTACACCACTAAATTAGGTGGAAGCAGAGAGTGTTTTATACCATCTTTTATATCCTGAAGATCTCTGGGCTGCACAAAGTCTGGCTTCACATTCTCAAACCACCAGAAAAGCTCAGCAATGAACACCATCACATTATTCTGCAAGATAAAGTTAACAACAGGGTCGAAAGCAAGACATGACCATGAGACCTACAATCCATTTCTTCAAATGAGACTGTTAAAAAGCAACAGCAGACTGGATTTCTAAGGGTTTTCTTCACTCAGTTGCTTCTATAACACAAATAAGTTATAAGTCAGGGAATCAGATCAGTTATGTCAATAAACAGTGATTCATATGTTACATAAGGCAGATCTGGTAAACATAAACAGCAACTTAATTTTTTTAAACAAAGAGGCTACAATCTACATAAATCATTATTAATTCCAAAGTTAGTGAACAAGAAGTGTTTTGAGTCTCACCCGTAATACTGGTCGGGTGTACAGTAGGTCCTCAGGCTTCAGATGGAAGCATTTGTTCAGGTACTCGTTAGAAAACTCTGTTAGCAGCTGGATGTTGTACACACTGTCCGCTATAGAAGGAACCTCCTTCAGGCAGATATCTGTGAAGAGCAGACCAATAATGTTCAGCATTTTCTGGTTGATTTAAGCTGGTTTGTCAAAACTCTTTCACGTTTTTAATTAGAGTTTTTAGTATTTAGAAAAACATTTTTCTCTGCTTATGTGCAGATTTTTAAATGAGAAAACTGCAAGCATTCTCATACAGTATTTCTATGATGCATATGATACTTGAGACAAAATGCAGATAGCTTAGCTCAGCACATAAATTTAAAGAAGGCTTATTTTGCTTATTCTGGGGGATTGTTGTTGACCAGTGATAATGTTTCCCCTTGTTTCCAGTCTGAGACCAAACCTTGGTTGAAATCTTATATATATATAAAAATTTTAAATTAAAAAAAGTTTATGTTCCTGTACCTTCCAGTCTAATGATTTCTGGGCAGTAGAAGTGGATCACAGCGAGCAGAGCTGTGCCGTCACACACATCCTTCAACAAGTCTTCCAACAGTGGGAAGTGCTGAAGTGTTCGACCTGTCAGGTGATCTCTGCGGTAGCGCACCTAAACAGCAAAAGATGGCTCACGTTTACACAATAAATACAAACTAATTTTATCAAAAACTGAATCGTGTTCTCACACATCCTACAATCACAACATTTCTTAATCTGTTACTCATTTCTGCCTCACTTTAATACATTAACTGTAGAGCTGATGTATTCATTAGGTTGATATTGCTTTATGACTTCTGTCTGAAACCATATCCACTCAGTTAGAGTTGTTTTTGATCATCTATCGTATCATTTGATGCATCAATGTGGGAACTTAGACATTAAAACTGATGATCGTGTAAATGAATCTCAGGTTTATCAAAGAATAAGGTGAGTTAAGTGGTGGGAGAATATAAAAAAAACAATGAAGAAAGGAATGAAATAAAGAGAAGGGTGAATAATGAGTACATTACCACACGAGAGAACTCCACAGGCTCCAATAAGCAATGGGCCAGAGCATGCAATAAATCAGGCTGGTGGGGGAAGAAAGAAATGATTGGGAGGATGTTAATAATGAAATGAGACAGTCTAGAAGTGGACATGTGGAACCTTTTAATGATGAGTTTGAAGTTCCCGGCACTTCACCTCTGTGTGAATATTTTGATGGGGGCACGATTAAGTTATCAAAATTATGTAAGAGTTTAGAAATGAATGAATCTGAATAGGAAACAAGCCGTTTCCATTTTTACTACTAAAAGGTATGAAGCCAACATCACTACACACACCTCTTCATGTCAACATAACCTCTTTAAAAACAGCAATGAGTTCATGTCTGGCTACTCTTTACAATCGTGTTCAGAGTCATTCTGACCTTGACTCTGACTGAAAGTGTGAAAGTGAAAGAATGAGAGTGACACAGGAAGCATGCAAGTCATAGGACACACACACATTCATGTACACTCACACAGGAGATTGCAAGCATTTGCACTTACAGGTACAAGTTTCCAGTACCATTTGGAGGGAGACTAGGGTCCAAGAGGCACATAGGGAAGGGATTTGGGGAAAAGGGGGAGGGGTATACAGACAGGAAGAGCAGTAGATAGGTCAAGGGTCAGGTACAGTGACAGGAAATCAGATTATCTCCTGTCAGAGAGGAGGGAGATCTGATCCAATGTGATCTGGACAAGAGTTAGATAGAGATTTTTCTTAATTTTGTAAACAGAACAAATAGACATCTCCCTAATACTACAAAAAATAAATAACCCCCACAGAAGAATTTGTTCAGCTATAGCATTAGGATTTATGCTAATTGTGTGAGTCAGAACATAATCTGATCTGAAAACATGGAGATAACTATCTTTAAAGATGGTTTCACACATGAACTCTGACTGACTCTGACTACACAATCATGGGTCGGTCACCTGATCCCTCAGTCCACATACTGAGGTGTCTTTGAACAAGATACCAGGCTCAACATCCCATACACTGAAGTTTCTGTGATAGAGAAAAGTACAGAATAAGAGACACTGTATGGGTGTCTGTGGATGGGTGAATGAAGCTATAGTATATATATAATTTATAAGTATATTATATAGAGTATTATAGTATATAAACAAGCTGTTAATATCTTCAGTCAGAAGATATTGCCTTTTAGCTCTCATTTATTCCTACATCAATCACTCTACTAAATAGTGACATTTGATTATTTGGCCACTAACTCAGTCATTCTAGTACTGTATTTGGCACATCTTGAACTTTGTTTTAATACCTTAATTGGTATGTAAAGGTTTTATTTCTTAAATTTGTTTTGTTGTTTAAAATATTTTAGGACAATTTCTGTTCTGGTTTACTGCTTTTCTTATGGTTGCTATACAATGTGCACCCTTTAAATCGAATAATGGGAGATAGATTTTCAGACTATGATCTACGTAAGTTAGTGATCAACTGTGTCAGACGCTGGCATACGTTATGATCACATCCTGCCATCACAAGGTGATGTGAGAATCACAATACAAGCAGAAACTTTCTGGTACACCATTGCAACAAAAGAGGACATATTTTCCTTTTTTACATGACTGTACATGCTTGTAACATCCCAGCTAGAGGGTCAAGAGACAAAGACAACATTTCTGAAGAAAGAAACTCATCAATGCCATACATCTTAAAAATAGATCTAAAAAGAGAAAGAAACAAAGTAACATGTGTAAGATGGAAAACATAAAACCAAAAATTATTTTACCTTTTGGTGACTGGGAGACTCAAGTAGATGTTGCTTCATTTTACACTCTTTCTCTGTAAGCTCTCTCATGTTCATGTTCACCTAGGGCAGCAAACGTAATGTACAGCACAGACGCTCAAAAATGGTCCAGGCAATCCAAAAATGTACACCGACTTTTGGTTTATTACCTTATTAATCCAAAAGATCATTGCATCTTCCAGGTCATAAGGAAGCTCCTTGGAGGCACTGAAGTTTGAAAAGCGCTTCACACTGGAAACCACCTTCTCTATGCTGATCATCTCCACTGTGTAGGCCATCATCAGAGCATCGATGAGGTGGATGTGGGAGCTCTGGAAAGAATTATTATTTGGGACATTAATAGACACACAAGCAGATCTAACTGAGTTACAATTACATGTTCTGAGGCATATTTTGTACCAAACCTTTTTGAAGTAATCCTGCCTGCATCCCATATTGACATTTAATATGTAAACAATAACAAACAATTACAGCAAACTCTATAGTCTCTCTTCTGGAGCAATAATTAATTAGTGAGTATAGTTATGAGTAAAAACAGCACGGACTGCTACTTCTCAGCCAGCTTTTCATTACGAATGAATGAATGAATTTTTTTCTCACCACAAAAATGTAACAAGTTTGGTAACCAACAAAGGAATAGGCTGAAGCCAATAATTAGTTTTGCCTATCCTATACAATCGATGTTATGTTAATTTTTCATGCTTGTGGGATACAACTAATATATATGGGGAATAATCATTATCTAAAAATTAGAAAAGCATTTTTAATTTAATATACTAAATATTTCCCACACAATTATTTAATTTGAAGACACTGAAACCTACAAAACTGTCCAGTCCATTGGAGCATTATTTATTCCACTACTCTTGGCTCAGATTTGGTTTGGAAAACAAAATCAAATGAGCTCACTACCAGATGTTGGGTGTCAGCTTCCAATACACTTAGGTTACAATCATACAGAAAGAGTATCCATATTTTTACAGAAACATGTACATTTCCTGACTAATAATAATAATAATAATAATAATAATAATTTATGTTAATAATGTTATTGATGAATGAATGCTTACTTCACTCAGCTGACTCACTAAAGTCACATTAACATTTATTTATAAGGTGAATTTAATACATGAGGCAACACAAAATGCTTTACATAAATGAAAACAAAATCATACTTGAAACCCTTTTGTAAAAGAGGGAGAGCAGAAGATATGTATTATCTGACAAGACATTTAAAAAAGATTAAGGGCTCCATGAGAAAAAAAAGTACAGTTAATGATTTAGAAACAAAGAAGTGATCTGTATCAGAAAATTTTAGAAAAAGGAAATGATTTGATATCAAGCTCAATTTAAAACAATTGTGCAGTAGCACACAGACAGGACAGATCTGCAACTGGAAGTGGACACATTCCATTCTTTGGTCAACTCTACAATATACAAAAAGGTAATAAGATTGGACTAGACTTGTGCACTTGCAGCATCACTGCAGATCCAGCTTGGTCTTGATTTGTCCAAGGAGAACTAAATGTATTTATGGCCCATAAAAATGACAGTTTCTGACACAGCAGTCAGAATACAGCACAGTAATGGCTGAAAAATGCCCACTGTGTCTCCCACCTTGTGACTAGTAATTTCTGTAACACCAGTCCCAAATCACAGCATAGGTTTAACAAGATTTCTTCTGTGAAATAAAATCTGTTTAGAATCCACTCTGTGCCCTCACTAAGCAGATCAGGTCACTCTGAAGATGTGCTCATGGTGGAACACATGAATTGGAGTTATAATCATATAGCGACAAGATTTAAAAAATCTGGCACAAGTGTCTTTTAGGTTCGAGCACCTATGAGGTTACTTGTTTGAAAATAAACATTATTACTAATTATCATTTTGAGAAATAAAGTAAAGGAACATATGTGGATGTTGCATTCTGTGACAGCAGCAAAGCTATTTGTAGTACCTGTTCTACCCCTACATTCTGTGTATAATCCTGGGCTCAGCTGTGCATATGTTTATGTACAACCCTAATTATGAGAATTAGTTGTTAAATGTTAAACTTTGCATGAAAATCTTCTCACATAGTTAAGCACAGCAAACAGATGAGGGTTAAGGATCTAAGGTTGCTAGATGCTTCCTCTGAACTTTAGATATTTAGATTTAGATTCAGACTGACTTTTAGCAGTTTAGATGCATGTACAATGTTTTTCTTGATGTTTTTCTACAATGTTTTTGTGGAAAGCAATGTAGAGTAGGAAAACAAATTCTGAAATGCAGATGGTTTAAATTTGAGCAATCAAGATCACTCTACTTCTAAGGATTCTGGTATACTTCTTTTAAAAAATATATACTTTAGTTGTTATTATTAAAATTATGTTCCTGATGGTATCAAAAAGGACATGATGACTACCAACCATTTTGATGGGGGATGAGCTGAGATCCAAATCAGATACAGGCGTGTTGTTGTTCTCCAGGATGTAGATGCCTTTCCTGGACAGGGCCTGGATGACAGACTGGTGGCTTTGGAGTGAGGCAGCCTGCTCAGCAGGAAGGATGAGTCCATAGACACGGCAGTAGAGCTCTCCAGACAACAGCAGGCGGATGATGGGGGGCTTGATATGTTCCTGCTCATACTGGTCCGTATAGAAAGGGTCTCGTAGATCTGGAGGGATATGATCTTGAAAACGGAACGAAGACGAGCATTACTTAATTGCTGAATTTTTTATAAGCTGTTGGATAAAAGATAAACCTTCAGTAAGTATGTTTTTTTCTTTTAAAACATACATTAAGTTTCAAAAGGCATGATACATTCACATTATTTACATGCAAACATCTGACCACCAATGTCTGCTCATGTTACATAACAGAGAAGCTCCCAGTGTGCAGACTATCAAGGTATTAGACTGTCTTAGAAGAAACCAGCGGAACAGCACGACACTGAGACAAAGTCAGTGGTAGAGCAGCATGTGAGATGGGCATGCTGAGGAAAGGAAGCTTTAATTCAAGAGCTAACAAGACTTAGTGGTTATACTTAAGCTTACAGTGTTGTCTGGTTTTTCCTCCATGTGGACACAGACGTTGGAGAGCTATTTTTACTGGCCTTGGACAAGCTAATCCAGAGTTAAGGCCTGTAGCCTTCAAAATTTAGCTTCCAGCACATTCTGTGGCCTTAGGCAAGAGATGACGAGGACAAACAAGGTACTAGAAAACATCTTACAAAGTTTACAGCTACAGTAGTTGGGTTTTGGAAAAACAACAGAACTAATATCAAAAGAAGACTATTTCAGAACCTGGTTCTTAAATCACATCAGTCATGGCTGATTAAATATTACTAAACAAATTTTATTTCTTACAGTCAGTCAGATGAGAGGATCAGTCACGCCCAAATCTGTTCATTTAATATGAAACAGGAGAAGAGAAGTGGCAAGGTTAAATGACATCAAGACTTAAAGGAGTTGGAAAAATCTTTAATAGTTCTGTCTTAAGTTTAAGAATAACTATCTCCTATTGCATTTTTAGTATGTAATGCCAGAGGGTTTTTTTGTGTGTTATTTGTGTTGAAAATGTGTTTCTGTACCACGTGTAATGTATTTCTGTTTCCGGGAGCTAAACATTGCTGTATATAGTCCCTTTTAAATATACTAATTCTCAACAAGTTCTCATCAAGTTCAGCAATTAAAAAAAATTACTTATTTTTAAACTAATTAATAATGAAATACTGGCTAGATGCAGTAGCTTCCCTTGGGGTTTTATGATCTCCTTCATATGCACTAAGAAATTCGTTGAGAATAAAGCAAAAATTCTGCCTGGATATTTGACTTTTTTTAAACAAACAAACACAACAGACTATATATATAATTGGTCTATTGTTATTTTATCATTGTAGAGGAAGACTGATTATTTTGTTTCCATTTCCAATCTTAATGCTGTGCTAAGGTAATTGCTAAGGTAATTTATCACAACAGAAGAGTATCAATCTTTTCATCAATCTGCAGTAAAAAAGTGTTTATCTCAAAATGTCAAATTAGTCCTTTGACATCAGTCGGTAGCTCAGAGGACGCCTGACATGAGGTCATCAGATTGTGATGCACTGCTTTCAACATCCCCATCAATCTTTAGTTGCTCACACACGGTTTAATATTGCAATGGAGGAGGTTTCTTATAAAAGCTGTTATACTCTGTCTAACTGAGTCACAAATCTAAACTTCAGCAAAGAAAACAAAGTACATCATTTGGTATAAATCATAATGCCAGAACCAAAAAAATAAGATGTTGAACAATAAGACTACAGTATTCTTCCATCAATATCTAGATGCTCTTGAGGTACAAAGCACACAGAAACCAAAGCATTATTCTCATTCTGCTTCACATTATCGCCATTGTGACTGAGATATAAAAGTCAACGAGGCATCCATCAGTTTAAAACAGCACACAGCAGTCTTGTATAAAAACCTCAGCTGTGCCTTTCAGAGCTCACTGCATGCTTGGCACGTTCTTCACTCAGTTTCCTCTTCACTCTCTGCTGATACAGCTCAGTCACATGCACAAGAGAATCCAGATCGTGAGAGAAAATACCCTTCTACACCATGTCAGGTCTGATTTCATCTGCCTTGCTTTTCTTCAACCCTTTTCGCCATTCTTTACCCTGATGTCTCCACAGCCTCAGCTGTCCCACAATGCCCTTTCGTCCTGTCTGGTTGCTGGGGAGATGGGGAATGCTGGCATGGTTGGAGGTGGGGGGTGGGATGCTGTCCCATCTCTTGCTTGCTGGATCAGTTAATGGCCCCTGACACCAGGAGCTGTTTATCTGAGTGTGTGTGGTAAGAAGCATTGAAAGGCAAGGCAGGTGTTGTTCGCTAATCCTAGGTGATGATAACACTCCTTAGAAATTTACTATCCACCTGATCCAACCATTTACGCACACCCTGGTGATAATGTGAAAGGAACTAAAAAGAGATGTGTGAATGTAAAGTCTTTGTTCCTATTGGTTCTGACACTGGGTCAAACTGACCAGCAGAGATCTTGCTGACAGTCGAGGCAGAGCTGCCAGACACGGGGCTCTGCAATGGAAAGACAACTCTCCCATCACGTAAGACAGCATAGAGGAAAAACCTCACTGACTGAAAAACACAGCCTTTATGTTCAGACACACACAGAGTCCCACCCTGCAGAATATGATGAAAAGGCTGGAGCCAGTCAACCAGCTTCTTACCTTTAACACATCGTCAGCTTTAAATGCATCTCTACAGTAAACACACTTCTCACATAAACAATATGAAGTGGTACCAATTATGAGCGCACAACAGTGTTCATTCATAAGAGCACAGATGCAGTAATGTATTATATAATGTGATTATTATACACTGACAGAGAGATTTTAAACTGCCGTTTGGATCCAATATCTTCACAGGGTGTTCACATCTTACAGCAATTTGATGACAAAGTAAATTCATTTTTTACATATCTGAGTTAACAAACAACATATTCAGATGGATGCGTAAACCCATCATGCTTATATAGTGAATTATATGACAAGATTCATTTTCAGCTGTAAAATATTCCACTTTGGACACCTTCACTGAACTCTGTTATCCAATTATAGGGATTAAGCTGTTTCTGTTATTTTTTCTATATGATTTATGTTACGTAACGTAACAAAAGGCAAAGAAATTTCTATCCGATCGATCATTTCTCTTCTGTAATTTCACCAATTGGTGTTGTATAACATTGTTGAAAAGCCTGATAAGTCATTTTTACAACAAGGCATAACTTGCAAGGATTGTGCTTTTCGGAGTGAAGAGCACAACTAATTGTGTAGGTGATCATGCCTAACAAAACATGCCAAAATCTGCTACAATATGTTGGTATTCAATCCTACTACCCTGTCAGTCCCAGGTGTATAACTGGAACCTGCCTGGCACCTTTCTGATAAACAGACATTTGATATGAAATGATATTTTAGAGCTGCTGGTGATCCCATAGCTTAAGAATCTGAGACTCAATTCCATCCTCCAGGTCCAGGAGGACAACCCTGGACAGAGCCAGGTTCATCACAGTATCTCCAGAATTTGACAGTGGACAATTCAAAATAACAGTGAATACCGAGAGATGAATATTTGAGGGAATGTTAGCACATTTTTGGTGGCCATGACCAATGCTTTTAATTGTGCTGCTTGATCTACAAAAGTACAATTCTTACAAATTATACCTCTTTGTAAGGGTGATTAACCAGAATGTCCATACAACATTAACTGGTATTATTAAAGGGGAGTTTACAAGTTTACAAATACCATTGATTTCTTTTAATTATCCACCATGGTACAAGTTATAAATTATAATATATTGACATTACACCTGTGTATACAGTAAATAAATAATTCATGCATTTATCTGACCGCCACATTCTGAAAGAAATGTGTATAAACCAAGAAACATATAATGCTGACAATACTTCAAATGTCAGTTTATAAATCTACTATTTTTTCACAACTTGTTTTACATCACAAATGTAAAAATATCAAAATGACAAAATAAATGCTTCTCCAGTTTGTAGCACAATATTTTATCAATGGCTTTGTTCCTCTAAGGCCATTAATAAAGATGTCACGGGTCTAAACAAACAGGCTGTGTTGTGTTGAACAAGAAAGGAGCCCTCAGGTCCAATCCCATTAAACACTTAAACATGTGACTGGCTGTGGTGGCTTCCACACCAGCACACAGACCTCTCAGCACTGCTGTGTTTGTGAGTTTCTTTGCATTTAATCCGATGATAGCCCAACACGCTGACTAAATACCCGGGGGCAGTGAGTGTATTTCATTTAAATTGGGTATTAGGTGATACATGGCTAGGATGCAATTCTGATAAAAACAAAGTGTGTCATTTATAACCCGTTCAATCCGCACAAAATACACTTCCCTTGTACTAAATTTTGTGTGTAAAAAGGCCCATTCTGTGACAGCAGGCCACCTGATCATTTTTGGATGTCATGGTTATTACCACATATTACATGGACCATGATTCTGACATCTTTATTGGAAAGTAGTGTAGAATTTTTTCCTGAGAGTCAATATATGATATATAAGGCATCAATTCCTAAAAAATTCAATGAAGAACAGCAAGGATTAATAGCTTTTTTTTAAATTGCAGATAATAAATGCACTACAGCAAACAAGAGTTAAAGCACGATGACATGAAAATAGCATAAACTTTATCACTAATTTGGCTTCATTAAATGTTAGAAAGCAAAATGGAAAGATGACAATCCCTGTTTTTACACAAAAAAGAATATAACAATGAGCATAATTATCTTTAGCAATCACAATAATTTGAGATGATTGTGTCTAGGAACAGTTTACAGTGCAGTCCACATGCAGGTATCAAGCTATATCAAGCTATATCAAGCATAAAGAAGCCATATTTGAATGTGAGCTGTTTTCTCTGATGGACTGAAGCAATGTGGAAAACTGTTGTGATGTTGAATGAATGACAATTTAACATTATTTTTTTTAAATAATGTACACTGCTTCATTTTCTAGATTAAAGACCAGTCTGCATTCCTGATGGCACAGGGCTGCGTTAGTACCTAAGGAACTGGCATCTTGCACGTCTGGAGATACACCATCAATGCTGATTATTTATAAACAGGTTTATGGGCTAAATTTTCTCCCATCAAGACATCCAGGTACTGGACTGGACCCCAACTGAAAACATCCCATCATGAAACACAAAGTCTGACTAAGAAAACATGCTTCATCCAGGAAAGCCCAGTAACTGGTTCTCTCTGTTCCCAGATGTTTGTAAATTGTTGTCAACCCTTGGACATCCCATACTCCGTACATTATAAATAGATTGCATTTCACTTAGTCTCTCTTCCAAGTACCTACACATGTTATGCACCACTGGAAAACTATGATTCTTGGGATTAAGATGATGTATACCATTCTATGCTACAATCATACAGCAATGCTGATTCAGTAAACACTTACTTCAGACCAATCAAATGCAAGTTATCTTCAGGGCTATACTGTACTCCAGTAGCAGATAACACTACAACAAAAATGGTCCTGTTACATCTGCAAAGATCCAGTAAAAGTAGTCCAGTAAAATAGTTGGTCCACAAGTCTTTTATTGATAAAAACCTATTTCAGGCAGAAAATTGCTGGATTTTAAGGGATTGAAAGAGGTGGGAAACATAGCCCTGTCCCAACTGTTTTTAAACATGTCCCTGTCATCAAATTTTAGATGAACTCGAGCTTTACATGAAACTGTAAAACATCTCCTTCTTGTATTTTTTTTAAGTTGTAGTGTGAAAAAGCTGGTTTATGAGTTCACTAATCAATGCATTTGGTTTTTATTAACATTTTACTCAGCATCCAAACTTTTTTGCAGTTGTGCATCATATGTCTTCGATCCTTTTAAAGTTATGATCATTTTAAGGCCTCCATAGTAACATTGGTTGTATCTGTTATTTGAGTAAGTATTGTTGTGTATTCAGAGCTTGAAATCAGCCTGTCGATTAAATTGCTCTTTGGTGTCCCTGCCACACCAAAGTAAGCAGGAGTGGATCAGATTAAGGAAGGCAGGAAACTTGGCACAGTGTTAGTGATGATTTGGTGTTTATTATGGGCAGCTGATCTCTGTCCTAGAACAACACAGTGTTGAGTAACAACAGTGCTGAGAGGTAATGCTTCAGCACTCGAAACTAAATCAAAATACTTCATACACTGATGCTGAAGTATAAATTTCTCCAGCTCATCTTGTGATTTGGTCATGCTCCTGTGGGATGACACTGTTTTGTTTTTTGTTCTTTTCTAATTTGGAAAAATTATGTCTTCACTTAAGAAAATAAACTGTGTTTTAAAGATGCATTACATAATTTTTACCATTTGCTCAGTGATGCGCCTCGTTTCGACAGCTACACAGGCATCCATCTTGCATCCTACCTGTACTGTGAGCTCTCTCCAAACAATTAGAAGGTCTTACCATGACTCCTGTCTTACCTCCTGCTTTGTCTGTGGTTCTCTTTTGTTTCCTCCCTTCCTTCAATAACTTCTTCTAATGGTTCTTTGCTGGATTTGCCTCAAAGCAGCTGGTTTGTTTACATCTGCTTGCTAGCATGTGATACATGTGCAGAGTGAAACTAAACTTGATGAAAAAGTTGTGTATTGCGGTTTCTCAACCATGGGACACTGCTGGGCAGCAAAGGCCTTAGAAATGGGCATAACAGATGTCACTGTGTCATCAAACGAGTTTGGAACGTGGAGTTTTAAGACTGAAAAGTGTGTCAGCATGATAAAGGCATTGATGCTATGGACTGGCCTGCGCATTCACCAGTGACTGATCCAGGTCTAGGAGGAAATCCCTCAGAACATTCATTGTCTCATCAGGAACATGCCCAGACGTTGTAGGGCATGCATACAGACACGGACGCCACACACACTACTGAGCCTCATTTTGAATTGTCGGAATTTTTCACTTAAGTTGTTAAAGTATTAACTTTTATTTTTTTTGAGTGAATGTGGAGCTGGATGAAACTGGGCTTTTACACATCTCAACAACATTTTACTGAGTCATCCAGTCCAGAACCACCACCGGGCGGGGAACTCTTACACCACTCATACAACAGATGTGATAACACTGAGATTTCCATTACTGAAATGCTGCCTCTGTATCTCCTTCCCAATACTTTCTCATAATAAAGACAGTGACTTGCAGGGTTGCCTTAACAGCACAGCTGACCTCATGCTCATACTCCTTAGAGAGCAGCCAGTGAGTGACACAAAAACCTACATCTGGGGAGGAATTTCCAGACATTTACTTAAGCCTTGTGATGTAGAGCAATCGCTTCAAATGTTTTATGCAGACCTTGAAGCTGGTAAGGCAACTGGCCTGTGTTAATGACTGATCACAAGATGTCTGCCTAAGATTTTCACACAGAAACCTAAAGGTCTGACGTACATCTGTCATGGTTTGTAAATATTTTCCTCAGAGTGCCTCAGAAAAAAATTATACTCATAAAAATACATCAGCAGTCTGTAAATTATTCAATCTATAATTAAGTCCATAGACTGTTAATATATGATCTTTCGTGTGAGAAGTGAAGACTGGTCTTTAATCAATTCCTATTTGTTATTCTGGACCAAGCTATACCATTTTAAATCTATGTAATCCATCAGCCATACCCTTTACCCTTTCTTTTAGAATCAAAAGAAACAGACTGACGCTGGGGGGGGGAGTCAGGGAACACAGGGCTTACACATAGAGACAACCATGTACATTAACTCTGACATCTAAACCTTAGATCACCAATTAACTTGACATGAACATGCGTGGAAGAAACCAGCACATCTAAAGAGCATGCACACTCCACAAAGCAAGACACCAGCCAACCAGCAGGTTTAAACACAGAACCTTTTTGCTTTCACTTCAGTGATCAACTACAAAACATGTTATAAAAATTTCTTACCAGTGCAAATGAACTACAAACATTCAATACCTATATATATATGGTTAGCTTTACACCACTTATTGCATTAGTTTAACCTAAACAAATGGATTTAATACAGCTAGTGTAATATATGTGTCATATTATACTTCACGGACTACAATAGAGACAGAATAGAGTAATAGAACTAATTATTTGGTGGAAAAAGCTGTAATTAATAGATAATTTGTATAATTGAATGTAGTTTTCATTTGCTTCATGAAATTGTTTGGACTCAGTTGTTATATATAATTCATTTAGATCATCTACAAATACAATATAGAATATTGCAACCAATGTAAGGGTGCTTACGTCCCCTGAGGGCTATCATAAACACCTTGTATGTGAGCATAGTCTCAGTGGTGCAGGGAAAAACTCAAGAGCAAGCCTTACCTATACCATAGGCTTTGGCAAACAACCAGCGGAGATTTGCGTCTATTTTGGCCCTTGCAGAGTCATAGAGCTCCAGCGGAACAACCTGGGCCTCAACGCTTCCTCGTCCTCCCCCATCATCATCATCTGCTGCTGCTGCTCCCCTCCAGGTGCTGTCCCTACCAGCACTCACATCCATCCTGCAGAGAGAGACACAAAGATATTACTGCTAGTGGAAGGAAACTGCATTACATCATCGATCTTAAGAACAAAACAACCAGGGCCTGGCTCACCTGCTTTGGTGATGTGTGTAATCACACACATGAGTAGACCTGTTCTACCCTGCTATAGCTGTTTATGCCCCTGATACCAGTCATGTTTCACCTGCCACGTCCATTTATGTACTTTTAAATCCCACACAGACACCATTTACTTGCATGATTATCAGCTGATTATGTGGGGTTAAAGCTGCACTTTTAGACACAAACAACACTGTAGTTTTGCAACTAAACCATCATTACTTAACAGAATATCGTCAGGACTCAGAAAGCTGCCATTTTCCAGCAAGTGCAGGCTTGACGGAACGACCAATGATTGACCTAACATCAACCTATCACCGCTAAGTTCATTGTATTGACGGAAGGTCAGCTAGCTTAACTGCGCACACGCGCACCTCGAAATATAAGACAGCACATTTAACAAAAACTCACCTCTACGAGCACATTTGGGTCCTTTAGGTATCTACAGTTTGGAGTATTTTTGTTAAAATGCCAACATGCTGGTACGGCTTCAGCTAACGGTGGAATAACAGAGACTCCGCCCTGTCCAGCGACACATATCTCTGGCCTGTCAGGATAAACCGGCGGCTGGCGGCTGATGCTCGTTAATCCAATAATAAAAAACCTGATTGGCAACCATCCGGAAGTCCTTTTTTCGTGGAAATTATTAGACTCCAAAAGCCGACTGTCTCATCCTGGAGCTGTCACCGCTTCTGACAAGAGGTGTATCGGGTGCCAGAGCAGCGCTGTTGTAGGAGCCTGTCTCTATGGGGACGGCGGGTGTTACCTTCAATCAGATAGGCTGCACTGCACATGTCCGCCTGCTAGGGGCGCTGTTGGTCGGTGCAATGATAGCGTATGATGATACATACAAAGAGCTCAATAGACCCTAGAGGGAAACATGCATGCGCTGATAACGTGAGTGGGCAAATTAGGTAATCAGTTTAGATATTTTTTGGCCTTACTAAGGAATTCACATAGGGGCTAAAATTTGATCACAGTGTAAAAACTAAATAAAATCAAGAACCTATGATTTGCAAATAAACTTCCGATCTTCATGTGATAGCATTGAAGCTGAGGGCTGTTATTTTTCTGTATTAATCTATAATTACATCTGATAAGTAGGTTTAGGAGGTGAAGAAAGTTATTTTGAACCCATAATATATAGAACTTCTCAGTGTAAGTGAAACAGGCCATCCCTGAAGAATGCTTTTATCTTTTCAAATAATGTGAAGAAGAATTTTAAGAGGCAGCCTAATTATATAATTATTTAGGTCTTGTACAATAAAATACTTGACAACAACAAGGATTTTTCTGTGACCCTGGTGTAAACATGATCCCAGCTTGTGAGGCTGTAACATAAAATTGAGACTGAATGCTTAAGATTAGAAAAATTCAAGAAAACATCAGAGCAAAGCAATGCAACAAAGAACACAGTGTGCAGCAGTTAGTGTGGTGATTTCTCTGCCAAGCGAACAAGGCTTGCTTTTTCCCCCAACCTTTATAAGTGCAGGACTATGAAGCCCATGCACAATTCTGCAGAAAAATGTCATGACTGTGACTTTATCAGATTGTTGATAGTGATGGTTGAAGACATAGATGGTTGAGGTGGAGCCAGATTTGTAAAAGGTCTTTTCCAACCCTTTTTGTTTGTAAACACAAGGCAGTAAGGTAAGAACCCAAACTATAAGGACTTGTACCCAACCTGCACATAGCACAACATTTTAAAAAAGCTGTCTTTGTCGAAGACAAATGCTTGTCGTTGAGGGAAATTTACCACGAGGGGGCGCCATTGTTATATTAACCGATAATTCTAACAGAACATTCATAAAGATGGATAAAATCCTCTGATATCCTGAAGGGAGTGGATGCTTTAATTTCGACTGTTCCTCCTTACTAAAACTGAACTTGTCACATATTTGACCGAAAGTTGCCTCCTTGACAACAACAAAGCAAGAAAAACTGTCTCTTTTAAACTTTACAGGTGTTCAGGCTGTTTTACTTGTTGAAAAATGCATGAAACTACAAACAATTTTACCATAGGCCTACCGCAAGAAAACAGCGCAAAGCAGATGCAATGATATGAGAGGAGGGATGTTGTAAGTAACTTTCAACATCACTGCCTTTTCTTGATAAAAGTGGTCTCTTTATTTCCGAATCCGCATCTGCAAGAGCCACAGGGGTGACAGATTAATCCCTTTTTTACAGACAGTCACAAATTCAAGGACATTTAGAGTCTCATGTTAAAGGTCTAAGCAGTCTCTAACTTCAGCATATTAAAACTTTTCCACACTTGGAAAAATGCAGAATACATGTTAATACTTGTTTGTATTAGCTCGTTATTTATCTTTATTTTTGTTTTGACCATAAAATAAATCAACATTTAAAATGTTTTTTTTTTGTTGCTGTCATGCCTCGTGTTGAGGCTCTTAAATGTGTGATTACAGGCTCTCACAAGATACTTCCTTTTGCCAGACAATTATTGTGACTGTAATTTTAACTAAACACTAAATTAAACAAAATAAGTGATTCAATTGTGTGATTCAGTGCAGCTCTTGTTGCTTCCTCTAGTTCAGTAGCATGTAGCATAGGTGCACTTACTGCATGACACTTTTACAATATATCCATTTTCTGTTAGTGTACTAAACAGTGATTCTAAGCTGCATTGACCAATGTGAAATACAACACTGATTATTTGTGAAGTCTGGAATAATAACAGCTACGCTATACCTCAGAAGAAAAAAAACTATTATAAGCAAGAAAGAATGTTTTCTAAGGCTTAACTGCAGCTTTTTATTGAATCATGACAACTTTACAAAACATTTTGATCAGGACATATTTCTTTGCAAACTACAACTGTGCATGAAAATTCAAATCTTTAACTTCTTAAAAACATCTTTTTACTTTTGGATTAGTTTATAAAACATGACATTTTGACACCTTAAACCACACTCCTTTACAAAGCGCAGGTGATGTCTTTAAAAACACGAAGGTCCCCATTTCTTTTACAAACAACGCTTCGCTCTTTGAAGAGATTCTTTACAAGGAAGCTCAGAAATGTATAGCTTTTCGTGAGAAAAACAGAAATCACACTGGCACGTTTCAAAACTGGCAAATGTAACATTTAACCATTCTACAACAGGTCTGCAATTTAACACTTAACAGGTTAAACACAATAACCATAATCAATGATTTGTAAAGCAAGAATCACAAATCAAATTACTCAGCACCAGCCCAGACCATAATTCAATCATTAAGAATAGACTCAGCTTTATTTAGATGCTTTTCAACTCTAGAAAGTATCTCAGTCAATAAGGGATATTTGTTTTGTGCTAAAAGGTCCAAAATCTCCAGTTTTACCTTTTCTTAGTTACTGTTTCTATCATTTTGCTAAGAGAAGACAGTGTAATAAGTGACATTCTGTAAGGTGACAGTTTATATAAATATATTAAATCAATGTCTAACAGACTCAGTGATAAGACTCAGTGAAATATACTTCAGTAACAAAACTTGTCACTTAAAAAGAAAAAAAAGAAGGTTAAGATATAATTACTTAATACTGAACATTTAAAATATTCTATAAAAGTTTTAAAAAAAAATCTGTACAAACATAAAGCGATGCATCACGCCATAATAAAAATTTGTGAAAACTGATGAGACAAAAGATTGAAATAAATCCAGTGAAAATATTAACACAAGCAAAATAAATAACCAGTGTACAAATCAAGGAGGCTTTCTTTTTTGATGTGTTCTCCTTTTTAACACTTTCTAATGCTCTCATACACATAAAACAAAAACAAAATTAAAAAAATTTAAAGCATAAATATAAAATCATCTTTTTCTCTCAGGTAAAAAAAAATGGACATAAATAAATACAAAAGAACTAAAACTGCTCTTATTAGTATAAAAACTGATAGAAAAAAGAGCATCTTCAGTTTTGAGAAGTGTCTCTCTTATTACCGTCTTTCTGATAAAAGTTTGTATTTGATGTATATCTGTTCAATCTACGGGTGCAGTCCATGTTGCAAGTCTTTATTTAAACTGGTCTGGGATCAGATTCATCTGTGAGTGGATACTTGTAGGAGGGCTGGAGATGCCCTCTGACCAATCAGACATGTTGGAATGTGGGGATGAGCTGGACCACTGGTCGGGGGAGCCAGGAGAGGGGGTTAGAAAGGGGTGGTCAGGCACCTGTAGCTGGTGGTTAGGCGTGTTGTTGTCCATGGGCCCTGAATAGCTATGCTGGGAAGGAGGGGTTAGAAACTGCGTGCCGAGCATCGGCGTCTCCTGCGGCATCACGGTGTGGATGGGCATTGAGCGACCTGAGCCGTTGTTTTGCTGCATGTCGGAGCTGTTCAGCTCAACATTCGGGAAACTCTGCCCGAGGGATTGGCCGGCTGTGGTGGAGCTGGAGTTCTGGTGCTGGAGCTGCCGCGAGTGAGCCTGCTGCATCATGTGTGCTGATGAGCCAAGATGGCTGGTCTGCAGATTCTGGTAGCCCATTATCTGAGACAAAGTGGCAGTACTGACACCATGCAGAGGACCCATCATGTTATGTGTCATGGGTGGCCCTTGAGTGAAGCTTCCTTGCTGGCCTACGCTGGGATGCATCCTGGTGATCCAGTCGCACTGACCTCCTCTGCTGCCACCTAACGATGTTGTGCCCTGAGCGCTTGGGCTGGACACGGCCAGGTGAGAAAGACGAGGCAGGTTAGGGTCAAAAGCCATGCAGCTCATATCCTTACCCATGCTCATCTGGCCCGTATGGGAGTCTCCACTGCCTTGTAGGTGATTTAGAGACATAGGCGGGGACTGCTGGAAGGGCGAAGGCATGGGGGGAGATGCCACATCGGAAAGGTAGCCATGGGGTGACTCCAGGGAATCAACCGGGGAGAGAACAGCTGATGTGTCTAACAAGTTATTCTTCCCATCTAGAGACTTTTTCTTCTTCGTCCTGTTGTCTTTGCCGCTATCCTTGCCTCCTTTCCCAACAGAGCTAGGTTTTCGAACCTTCTTGACTGAGTGACTAGATTTGAGGTTGCTCAGATAGTCATTGGGAGAGCAGAGAGGAGGGGAAAGGGTGGAGGTGCTGAGCGGGGTACTGTGGAGCCCGGGACTTCTGACCACGTTATACTCATCCAGAAGACGGACGATATCGTGATGCATACGTTCCTGGGCGATGTCCCTGGGCAGCTGGTCGAGATGGTCGGTGATCTCACGGTTGGCAAAGTGCTCCAGAAGAACTTTAGCAGTCTCAAAACTCCCTTCACGGGCAGCGAGGAACAATGGTGTCTCTTCCTGAAAACAAAACAAAAGAATAAACAGTTAATAAAATAAACAAAAAGCTCTTTCACCAAGCTTCATCACAGGGATCCTTTCACATACTTTGTTATCTTGCATGTCTTTGTTGGCGCCATTTTTCAGCAGCACCACAGCGGCCTCCACATTGTTTACAGCTGCAGCCCAGTGAAGAGCAGATTTACCTGCAGAGATTACATGTTGAAAAGTTTTACAAACATAACTCCCAGCACACTGAGGCATGTCTTTAGATGCATCAAGATGATAGATCGATAAAATGTTAGCTACCAGAATCATCAGTGGCATTTGCATCAGCATGACAGTTGATAAGCTCTTCAACCATGCCTTCAACCGCCAATCGGGCAGCCAGGATTAGCGGCGTTGTTCCATCATGCATTTGGGCGTCAAGATCAGTGGCACGGTTTCGGATTAAAATCTGTGTGGAGACAAACGTGTTAAGGTACATCATCCAAAGATGCTGAGCAAGACCGATGTGAGACTCCAGAAGTGTGAGAAAGTACCTGAAACACTCCCTGTGCATCTGCAGCGACAGCGGCATGAAGCGGAGTGCGACCCATGTTGTCCTGAACGTTGGCGTCAGCGCTAGATTCCAGGAGGCGTTTGGCAGCATCTGAGCGGGCGTAACGGGCAGCCAGGTGGAGGGCAGTCTCACCCGTGCGATCTGTCTGGTTATGGAGGTTGGCGCCCTGATAAATGAAGTCCGAGATAATTTCCGCCGATGGATCCTCTTCTTCTTCACTGTTACCAGTCTCCAGGCCTCCACCGCTGCAGGAGGCGATCATCAGGGGAGTGAAACCATCTGAAAATAAAGCAGAAAATAGTGAGTAACCACTGAAAAGGAATTAGGCAATCTGTGTTTTCAAAACAAATAATGTCTTATTTTCTGTAAAAACGTCCAATGCTTGGTAATACTATGTTTGTGCACACACCTGGTCCTCTAACATTGACATCCATGCAGTCATTCTCGACCTCTCCCTGAGGAGGCGTAGGCGCTATGGATGCAATCCTCAGGTCAGCTGCATCCAGATGTTGCTGGGTCCATTTCCTCTGGTCGGTATGATCGCTCAAATCCAACATGGCCTGTTCCTCAAGCTGATAGATATGAAATTAATCAGTGTCAGTATCAAAGGCATATATTTTTTGGAGTTACATATTCAATTCATCACACAATGGGAGAGTATAGTTTGTCTTACCCTAAAGCGCCTACAGTCTGGATCATCATCACCCCATTCATTTTGATTGTCATCCATTAGGTTAATGTCAGAGTTTTTCATTGGTCTGATGAAAAGACGAGAAGAGAAGACTCATTTAGACTTTACTACAGTCAACACATAAGCAATGGAAGTGATTTGGGCATCTTTTATGGAACCGTATTTGAAATCTGCTTACTTCAGTCCCACTGAATCCTCTCCCAGCGGTTCTCTGCGTTTCTTTTTACTGGGCTCCGACACTTTGAATCCTTCAGGAAACCAAAGCTGGCCATGCTCCCGTCGCCGCTTACGCGACACCAGGACACCCAGGCAGACAAATCCCAAAGCGGCCAACCCCAGGAAGACCACATACATAGGGTAGAGCTCTTGGTTGGGAGGGGAAGGTCTCACACCTGGTAAAAAAAAATTGTTAAAATCACCATGATATTTATGTTTTCAATGAGGTGGGTAGATTATTAGATTTTTTACGTAATGTAAATATGATGACTTACTTGTGACAGCTTCAATATAAGGGACATTGAGATTCCCACTGCTGGCCAGCGCTCCAAGGAATGCAGCGACATCTGTAGCACTCTGGAAACATTCGGTTGACTGCTGATAGCATTGGCGGTTGTCAATCTCCAGGTACACAATGGACCTATGAGCAGAAATGGATAGAAAATGTATTATTGTACAATTTTTTGTGAGTCTGTTTTATTGCTTAAAATGTTGAAGGACATCTCTTCTTCCTACCCTTTAACTTGCACAGGATCCAGCTCTCGGCGTTTCCGGGAGCTGACCATGGAAGACACACTTTCCTTCACCTGGCCCAAAACATTGGCCGGCACCGAAGCCCACTCGGGCCAACCATCAGCGGAGCGTTTCAGCATGTTATGTTTGACCAAGTCTTGCTCATTGCCATAGTAAGGAAAGATCATGGGTTCTCCTTTGGCATCACGGCGGAACACCACATTAGTGTGGAGAACGCTGCTGAGCTCTCTGAGGAAGGATGAGGAGTGGTTTTTAAGCTGCTCTGGGGGAATGTGGACCACCAGCACAAGATGTCCGTCTGCAAGCTTCTCTGGCATGTTGTTGGCGCAATCCAGGCCGTCCCATTCACACTCTGCATTGTTGCAGCCTTGGTCGCAATGGCCATCAGCATAATGATCTTTACAATATTGATCATATAGAGGACTGGGGGGGAAAGAAATGGTAAATTGGTATTAATATTCTGACACAAAAACACAAATGATGAACCCGAAAAGTTATTTTTCTCCATGTTTTCCTGACTTACTTGCACTGTCCTTCCTGTCCTTGGCAGTCAAAGCCATCATAGAGACACCCTGGGCTGTTACATTGGCCGTCACACTTCCCATCATTGAAGTAACGCCAACATTGCAGAGCAGCCGAGCAGTTTTGCCAGGGATCGTCAAAATTAAGCGAGCAGTCTCCTCCATCCCAGCCGCAAGCGTGGTTGTTGCACAGCGAGTCACAGATGTGGTTTCCCGCCCACTCGTCACACTGAGGAAGCTCGCAGCTCACCTCCACTTCTGGAGGCGGAGTGATGTCTCGGCCGAACCCCCCGACAAAGGAGTAGTCCAGTATGTGGCAAAGTAAGCCGTTGAAGTTGCTGGGACAGCTGCACTGGAAGAACGGTGCATCGGGTGTGATGTGGCAAGTCCCGCCGTTGTAACAGGGGTTGGAGATGCAAAGGCTGTCAGTTGGGGTCTGACACTCGGGTCCAGTGTAGGCTGAGGGACACAGGCAGCGTGGGCCCAGATGCCCGGAGACACATGTACCACCATTCCTACAATTCAGACTTCCACAGGAACGGGAATCATACTCGCAAGAAGAGCCAGTGAAGCCCTGAAAGCATAGAAATGAGAATTTATAATTAGTGATGTTGCTGGTTGTGGATAGAGACAATTAATGAACTTTTTTAAGATTAATTAGATGTTGCAGCCACACTTACAGGTGGACATTTACAGATGAAACCATGAGGTGTGTTACTGGCAACAGCACATGTCCCTCCATTTCTGCAGGGTCTTCCTTTGCAGCCGTCAAACACCTTGTCACAACGCTGACCTGTGGAGTAAACCATTGAGTAGGTTACTCATTTGGACTTTTCCACTCTCATTATCTGCAGCTGGGTTTACACCAGTACCTGTGTATCCGGTACGGCATTCACAGCGATAGCTGTTGGTGAGCTGGATGCAGTTGTAGGACCCTCTGGGGTCACACGGATCTGACAAACACTCGTTGACATCACCTTCGCAGCGTTCGCCCACGTAACCGGGCGGACACACGCACTGGTAGCCTCCGATGCGGTCCACACACTTTCCGTTGTTGAAGCACTTTGGCTCATTTGTAAGTGGGTCGCTGAATGGGTTGCAGTCATCCAAATTAATCTCACAGTGCACACCTGTGGGAGGCAGAAACATTGGCTTACTCAGTTTGTTGGTTTATTTTATATATTTGCTTATCAGATATATTTGATATGCAGGTTTGTACCTTGTGTTCCTCTGGGACAAGAGCATTTGTAGGTGTTGATGAGATCAATGCAGGTACCTCCGTTCTGGCAAGGCTGAGACTGACATTCATTGATTTCTTTTGAGCAGTTCACACCATGGTAACCAGGGACACACTAATGGTGGAAAAACATAAATATATGTTGTAATGACTTGATTTTCCCCAAGGTTTCAGAAAGAATAGGTGTTAGCCAAACAGAAAACACCCTCTTGATGGATAACTCTACAATATATTAAGTTGTCTGCAAGGTTAAAAACAATAATAGTTCCAACCCTTCTGAAACAAATCATCTCACCTCGCAACTGTAGCCTCCAAGATAATCAGTGCAGGTTGCTCCGTTCTGGCAAGGATTGGGTGAACACTCATCTACCTGTTCCTGGCAGTAACTTCCAGTGTATCCAGCTTGGCAACGGCAGTAATGTGTGTTTCCAGCATCCAGACACTGGCCTGAGTTTCTGCACAGCTGCGCCACTTCAACACCTAAAATCAATTACAAAGGAAAACATTTGGAATAAGCCAATCTGAAACCAGACTTTAATTCAGCATGTTCAAAAAAACCTGCTCAGCATTATGTTAGACACTGTACCTTGCTGTTTGGCTGCAACCTCACAAGACACACTTGGGATGTCACAGTACAAGCCAGTCCATCCCGTCTGACACTGGCAGGTGTACGAGGCTCCCTGCTGCCAGCAGGACCCTCCATTCTTACAGGGGGAAGAATCACACCAGCGCACTAGATTCTAAAAAGGAAACAAGGACAAAGAATATAGATGTTGCCCTACATGACACACTTCATGAGTTACGTCAAACATGATTGTGTGATTCCCCTACCTGACAGTTGAATCCGGTGTAGCCGTGAGGACAGGTGCACTTATATGTCCCATAACCATCCAGGCAGGTGCCCCCGTTGAGGCATGGCTTGGAGTCGCACTCATTTATATCATACTGGCAGTAGCTGCCAGTGAATCCAGTTAAACACAAGCAAGTAAAGGCATTGATGCCATCCATACATGTACCGCCATTGAAGCAAGAACTGCAAAAAATACAAGAGAAAAAAGTTAGAGGGCCACCAGGCTCACTTTCAGATTGCTTATTGAGCAATTGAGTTTAGAAAACCACCTGTCAGTGCAGTCATTGGTGTTGATCTCACAGTTAATCCCACTGAAACCTGGTGGACAGGTGCAGGTGTAGCTGTTGACGCAGTCAGTACAGTTGGCTCCATTCTTACAAGGGTTACTCTCACACTCATTTATATCCTGCTCACACCTGCTTCCACTAAACCCAGGCGGACAGGTACATGCAAAACTGTCAATGCTATCATGGCACAGACCTCCATTACTGCATGGATCTGAAACACAAAGAAGAGGGTGTAAGATTACAGTTTTCTAATGATGTTTCAAACCCTAAATGGGAAGTGACATGGCCACGGAGCTTTGCTTACTTGGTTTGCAGTCATCAATGTCCGTCTCACACTTCTGGCCAGTGTAACCTGGCTGGCACTTGCACTGGTAGCCCCCCATAGTGTTGACGCAAAGGGCCCCGTTGCGGCATGGGCTTTTCACACATTCATTGATGTCGATCTCACATGTTTGGCCTTTTGTTAGAGAAAAAGATCAAGAAAAAATGTTCACAAAGTCCAGGGGGTCGAGAGAATAATGGACAGGGACATACAGACGTGTGCATACCTTGCCAACCCTCAGGGCAGATGCAGGAGAAGCTCTGATAGTCTTCAGCCTCCTTACATATTCCACCATTTTTACAGGGTCGGGGGCTGCAGGGAGCCAGCAAGGTCTCACAGTTTTCACCTAAAGACAGAACATCAGTGTCATCAGCATCTATTTAACCATATTCAGCACCTTTTTCAGCCTCAGACCTCATAACATCAACATAAATCCTATTTCATACATTTTTCACAATACTTGTTTTGTAAACTAGTTCACTTTAAAGGTAATATTGACTTTTACATCCCATTTTCCACCCCACTTCCTTATCCATTTCCATGACCAGTTAGCCAAACAGGAAGGGCCTTCCAGTTTCCTGCTATTGTGCGATCACAGACAGAAAACAGGACATGGCGGAAGAGGGAATAGGGCTTAGAGTAGTGTCCACCTCTCCAGCTTCTATTAGCTGCTGTGGCATGTTATTCCAAAACACACATAGTATGTTATCCTCGCAAAACAGCCAAGCAGATCTTTCCACAAAGAGACGCCAAAAACAGGCACCCCTGTTAGTAGTCGCTGGGTGATGTTTTCTCAGACAACACAGGACATGATAGGATAATCTAAATGTGTAAACAGAAATGCTGTATTTGCATTTTTCAAATGTGTGCACGAAGCTGAGACAGCAGCAAGTTACACTATTAATCTGATTCTCAGAGGGAATAATTCACTTCATCTCCTACCAGTGTAAGGCAGCAAACAGTTGCACTTGTATCCGGCAACATCATCGATGCAGGTCCCCTGGTTGAGGCAGGGGTTGGAGGCACACTCATTGATGTTAGTTTGGCAGTTAGGCCCTAAAGCCACAAGATTAGAAAACACACTTGGGTTAGAAATGAAGCCATACGGGCAAACTCTGTGCCAATGAAAAGAAAGCGACAGGAAGGGTTGGAGCTGACCGGTGAATCCAGCTCTGCATGTGCAGTGGTATCCGCTGGTCATGTCCTTGCAGGTCCCCCCGTTCATGCAGGGGTTGGACTCGCATTCGTTGTTGTTGATGTCACAGTTTTGGCCGCTCCAGCCTGAGTCACAAGTACATTTGTAGCTTTGGAAGAAAGTAGAGATGGATTAGTGTTTTTGTTTTTTGGGGTGAAATATAACTTTTTTTTAACTTAATGATGGTTTTGGTGCTCACCCATTAATGAAATCCTGACATCGGCCGTGGATACAGGGGTTGCTGCCACACTCGTCCACCTGTGACAAACAGGTGGCATCATTGTAGCCCTCTGGGCAGAGGCATGTGAAGCTGTTGATGCCGTCAACACATGTTCCTCCATTATGACACGGATTGATGGCGCAGTCATCGATGTTGATGTTACACATTGAGCCTGCAAGATAATGAAATAGAATTTTGAGGACGGTGTAGCAGACATTCTTTTTTAAAGCTGGATCTTGATCAATATCAGCACTACCCATTATGGGAGCCACATAGCTGCTGTCTGGTTTGGTATTGTCGAAGCCTTTTTAATGGGTTACCTGATGTGCTCTGTACAGCTAATGTGTGCCTGGTCTGGTGGCCCCTTGAGGCCCTTTTACCTCACCTCCATTGATTCAATCTGAGAAAGGGAGGTGCTGCCAGGAGAGAGGGAGGAGGAGGGCTGTGGCTACTCTCCCCATTCACATACACCGCCACCCCCCTTCCACAGAGACCTAACCTCACCCAAGACTGTTTACAGGGACAGAAGGCCAGACCCATTTCACACACGGCCGAGTAACAATTCAAAACCCCTTCTGATCTCCGACCCACCTCCCTCCTCCTATGCTCCTCATCAATCAGGAGGGGAGGGCCCAACTGCCTGATATTCAGTCACAATAGTCCTCTGTCCCTCTGTGTCTCAGTCCTGCTGTTCCCTCCACTCTAACCCCATGAGCACAAAAAGATGGTGAGGAGGAAAAGGAGGGGGGGTACACAGCAGCCTGCACACACACACTTGTTCCCTTGCCCCTGCCTTCTTTTGTGGAGTAATCACACAACTACTACCAGTCAGAACCGGCTCTGTTGGGCCATGAAAGGGAAAAAACATGAAAAAAGACCCACTTGCAGTGATAAGAATTTATCAGCGGAGTTTCACATTCTGAGACATGACGAGTAAACCTGTGCCCGGAAAGTTGTAGAATGGAAAGATTTCACTCTGGATTATCAGATGGATTTGTGACGCAGTTACACAACAATAAACATCTGATATGTGATTAAAAGACCCGCCTTGTTTTCTTTTAAAGGATCACCTTACAGACTCTTTCCAGGCTCAACGTCACCATCTTTTCAAAAGGCAAAGTTTGTGCTTTGTATGTGTGTATGTGATTGTGTATCAGGTTTGGGGGCTGTGTTCCCTTTCTCTCTGAATCCCTTGTCCCACACAGGCAATCTGACACCATTGTTCCGCAGAAGCCGGTCCGCTGGCCACCTGTCCTACCTGCCCCTCCCAAAGCTCAGGGGACCATCCCCCCTGCACCTGTAAACTCCTCCCAGTGCTCACCTGTGTAACCTGGCTCGCATGCACACTCGTAGCCATTGATTTTGTCGATGCACCGCCCATAGTCGCAGGGCTTGCTCTTACAGTCGTCCAGGTCAATCTCACAGTTGAGGCCTGTTAATTAGGATATAAGTAAAAGATGATATGAGAAAAACGTAGAAGACTTTTTTTTGGAAGTATATGTGAATTGTCAAGGAAAACGCCGTTCTCACCAGCAGTGCCTGCAGGGCAGGAGCAGATGTATGAGTTCTCCCTGTCCTGGCAAGTGCCACCGTTCCTACAAGGCTGGCTCAGACACTCATTTATGTTGGTCTCACACAAGCGACCAGTGTAGCCAGGCTTGCAATAGCAAGTGAAAGATGCCAAGCCATCTTTACACGTGCCATAGTGGCAAGGATCAGAGTAGCACTCATTAATGTCAATCTCGCAGTGCTGCCCCGTGTAACCTGCAAGCAAATAGAAAAGATTAAAAAAGTGCTACATTTATAAGGAAAGGAGTACGGACGATTAAATATTGCATTTCTAGAAATTGCGTTATAGCTTACCTTCAGCACATTCACAGGTGTACTTGTTGGGTCCATCAGTACATTTTGCTCCATTCTTGCAGGGGGTGCTGGCACACTCATCAATATCAAACTGACATAGGTTTCCAGAAAATCCTACAGATGCATTCAGTAAAAAAAAACAAAAACATTATAACTTTCTTCGAAATGTAGATAAGGTATTTGAAAATGTCTTATTTGCTCATGATATCTGTGAATCATGTCTACAGTGTGCATAATGTGAAACTGGAGAACAGGCAAACTAATTTGCATTTGAAGTGGGTCCACAGGATGCTAAAAGTCCTTACAAAACCATTCCACTACACTACCTCCAGCCCCCCCCCTGCCTTCACAGCTTTTACTGTTCAGTGAAATCTTCCTTTCAAATCACAACACAATGGCCTCCAGCTTACCGGCTATAGACCAATCCCTGCCCCCAATTTTGGCGCTAAGCTCTAACACAAACTTTCGTGCCCGCCAAATATGCTAATGTTTCTGCAGCCTGGTCCACTTTGTTTAGTTCACCCATAAAAACATTCAAGAAGAGGTAAATCATTACCATTCAGTCTGGGAACCATGTGCTATACTCACTGAGAGATTGGTTGATGATCTACTCTTTTATCGAGCCTTCTGTGTTTTAATTGTCAGACCAAAATGGCTTTAAATGGGATCGAATGATCCTAAAACTAGTGTTTTTTACTCCCTCTTTCCAGATAAAAAAGATTTCCTGATATTTTCTCACCTTTGGGGCACTCGCAGTGGAAGGAGTTGATCTTATCTATGCACTTGCCATTATTGAGACAAGGCTGACTGGCACACTCATCGGTGTTTATGTGACAGAACACACCCTCATATCCTGAAATAAAAGAAAAAACAGTCAAATTTCTCTTCTTGCACTCTGACTTAGAACTTAAAGAGAACATACTGCACAATGTATTTTGGGTTTCTCCCTTTAGTGTTCTTCAAAGATTTCAGTCTAAATAAAATGTGTTATTTTCTCCCAAATAAAATGCTAATAGAGAACTACATTACGTGCCTCATTTGTAGTCCAAGCTGTCTTCCTGTATTTGATGGCCTAATCATGTCACATATTTGCATGTCTCTCAAGGGACTAGCTTCGAGGAAGTCAATGAAAGAATGAGTGCTATCTCTACAGCACCGTCCTTGATCATTAGGACAGATTGCTTTGTGTTTTTCACCATTATAGCATTAAAATATATTCTCAGAGAACCTCAAAATGAAATTATGAACTTGTCTTATATGCATCTCAAAAAGTTTTAAAAAATGTATAGAGTTATCATCATTTAACCATTTAAAGACTTTTCTTTTTTCCAGAAGTTGTCTGACCTGGCATACAGATGCAGTGGAACCCTCCAATCTGGTCTAGACAGGTGGCATCATTATGGCAGGGATTGGACATGCATTCATTGACATCCATCTCGCAACGCGGTCCTTCATATCCTTGAAGGCACTTGCACTGGAAGGAGCCTTTTGTGTTGAGACAGCGACCACCATGCTCACAGGGGTTGGCACCTAGAACAGTCAGGGTCATATTTATTTGTGGTGATATTTTTTTCATAAATTCAAAGGATTTCATTTGTAACGTTAATAAAAGAGCTGAGTCCATAATTTACCAAGGGAGCACTCATCAATGTCCAAGTTGCAGGCAGATCCGGTGTAACCTGGGGGGCAGGTGCATATTGCCTTGCCATTGACTGGGTTGGTGTCACAGTTGGAGCCCTTTTGACACGGGTTGCTGATGCAGGCATCATCAAGGTGGCAAAGCAAACCTGTTGGTGCAAATATTCCACATTTAATTTCTTTTGTAAGACAATGCCTTGCTCACACAGTGTTTCTGGAGGAACTGCAGACAGTTGTACCTGTGCGTCCATGAGGACACTCGCAAAAGAATGAGGCCACACGGTCATGGCAGGTGGCACCATGATAGCAAGCTGCACTGGCGCAGTCATCAATGTTCTCGCTGCAGTCGTCTCCCGTCCATCCGTTGACACAGACACAGTGGTAGCTGCCATGTGTGTCGTGGCATGTTCCTCCATTCTGACATGCATTGGGCATCAGTTCACACTCATCCACGTTTTCTGTGCAGTATTGACCTAAAAGAGATAACAAAAGGAGTGTAAGCACACTTTTGAATAAGTTAGTTTAATTTTTGTGTATCTTTTATTATTATTTTAACTATAGAGTTAACTGTAAGATTAAACTGGAAGGGAATGATCACCTGTGTAATGAGGTGGGCACCGGCAATTGTACGTGTTGACCCCATCCACGCACACACCACCATTCTGACAGTTGTGACCTGGACAATCATCGATGTTGTGCTCACAATGCTGGCCTGTGAAGCCTGGTGAAGAGACAGAACAAGAACATAAGATGTGAAAAAAAGTGCAGTAAGAAAGATAAAGACAAAGATTTTGCAACACTTGGATTCCGTTAATAATCAGACCTTTCCTTCCTTTTGTTATCACTGTGCACATAAAAAGATAAGGTTTCTATATCCTCGTGGCAAACTGTTGTAATGCCTTGTAGATGGCTGTGCAGCCTGTCTCCTCCTCGAACATCAAAGGCTTGAGTGAGTGTTTTACAAGCACGATAGTCTGATTAACAATCAACTTGAGGCTCTGCAGGTGCTCGTGCAGCTTCGCTATCTAAACGCATTCCACAGCAGACACCCACGAGAGCCACACAGCATGGATTAAACTTTAACACACAGCCTCTCAATATCCCTCATTCAGCTGTATATCTAAAGAATATGCTTTGCAGTGATCACAAGCAGACAATCAGACAAAAATTCAAGCCACTAGAAGAGTCAATAACAGTAAATTAAATACTGTTAATTAAACCTTTTGTTAAAAATAATGTAATATCTAAACTTTTCCCCCTATTTCATGGAATGAATTAGGGATGCCCCTTGTCCCTGCTTTTGGATGTCACGATTGAGCCCCTTGCAATAATGCTGAGGTATGGTCCTGGATGGAGAGAGTTCCACAGTGAGGCTCAAAGCCATAAGCTTTCACTATATGCTGATGATCTCTTCCTTTTCCTGCAAAATCCTAGTAGCCCTTAACATTTTAAGACTCTGGTTTTGAAATTAACTCAGATAAAAGTGTAGACTATCATTCAAGGCTTATTTTTTTACAACATGAAAGGATAAATTCACCTTTTCAGATGCACAAGCAAGTATAAATATGTATTTAAATATGTATTTAATCATACTTATATAAAGCAAAGATAGAAATAAAAAGTGGTCATATCTCCCTCGATCATTAGCAAGGGAGAATACATTTTGTTATAATGCCATCTTTTGTTCTAGTTAATACCAATTTTAGTTTTAAATCAATTTTTGAAGATGTGACTAAATGTAAACAACAATAAAATAACAGTGCCCCAAATAAGAATAGAGTTCCTTGAGAGATATACACTAGTATTTGGACTGCTTCACTCATAAGCTGTTTTTTTTTCTTACAGCTAAATGATAATGACACCCCAGTATGGATACATTTGGAATGATCTAGTCCAGTGTCTCTACGTTGCACTACTCTCTTTATGCAAACGCCTTTACACCAACAAGCCTGTTTAACATGTTTCTATCAAAATTAGGGTGGCATGTTCTAGTTATATCCTAGACTGTAAGAGTTCCATCCATCCATCCATTTTCTGAACCGCTTAATCCAAGTGGGTCACGGGTGTGCTGGAGCCTATCCCAGCTGTCAAGGGGCGAGAGGCGGGGTACACCCTGGACAGGTCGCCAGTCT
>JAVQJG010199421.1:0-11291 GCA_036024015.1 Craterocephalus amniculus | reverse complement strand
ATTTATCTTACTGTCCATTTTTCACTGCTGTTTTTGCACTACCCATTACCTTGTATATACATCCCCAGACACACCCTCTGTACTGTGTACAGGTTTTATTACATTTAGTCATATTATTTAACAATTTCATTGAGTTTATTTATTTATTTTTTTCCTATTTTTAAGTACTCATATTTCTTTTCTTTTTATTATCCTTTTAAATTGTATCACTTGCTGTCTATTGTGTGTCTTTTGCTGCTGTTGCGCTGCAATTTTGCCGCTGTGGGACAAATAAAGGTTATCTGAATCTGATCTGAATCTGAATCTGAAATCAGAACCCTGTGAGATTCCACTCTGCAAAACTTCTCAGGTTTGATTTGTGAAAAACTTTCCTACATGAACTCTCCAACATGAAGTCATTCAAATTTGCACAGACCAAAGAGTTAACTGAGTTTCTAAATGAAAGCTTAATCAATGAAACCAAGAAAGAGAATAAATATTTCTGAATCAGAAATGTAAAGTCTCTTCAGAAAATGAGCCTCACCAGAAAATTCACTTCAGTATGGATATATGAACGGCAAAAGGCTTTTAACACACAAATGTGGAATTTATCTTATTTTTTTGCCCAGACCTGCTTTACTTTTCCTACATTTTTATTCCCTTTGAAGCCATTTTTCTATCACACTTCTTTTCTTCCATCTGTCCAGAGGGAAACACATGGGGCGAGATGCTTTTAACAGTCTATCTCTGTGTTCAGGCTTGTCTGAGGTCAGCTTGCTATCTCATGGTTGGAGAAAACCTGCAGGTTTCAAGAAAAAAACTTAAACCTAAAATATTCAAAAATCAAAATATAATCTGACACCACATGTAGAAATATCAAGTTGTGCTCACTAATGCACATTTAGTGCATTTGCTGGACTTTTACTGTACACTTTACTAGTCTATGACACTGAGTTCACATTCCCAGCTGAATTCTCAGATTTGATCATTTTAGTAAATGTAGACATAAAAAGAGAGAGATATGAAACTTTTGCACCTACTATTTACACAGACATATGTCTGACCATATGTTTTACCTGCTATAAAATGTTTTGTTCAGAATATAACACGCATTGATGAACAAAGCATTTAAAGTGCTGAACATAATCAAAGGTACAGGGTAATTGAGGATGAAATGGAGACAGTCAGGTGCAAAAAAAGAGAAAAAAACAAACTGTAATGCCACTCTAATGCACAAACCCACATCTAAACCTACATAATTACCAAAGCAGCCCAGGTACACATAGTGGGCTGTTTGGACCCCCAAATCTCATCTAATCCCCTGCAAACAGCAGTTTGTCCTGAAGATCAAGTTTGATTTCTGATTGTCTGTTTGCAGTCCAAATATTGCCATTCAGGTTCTGACAGATTCCTGATTTTTAACTAGTGCCGTCAGTCAATTAAAATGTTTAATGGTGATTAATCGCATGAGGGTATTGAGTTAACTAGCGATTCATTTTAACAGAATCATTTTTTTTTTTAAATTTTAAATTTTCTTTTTATCTATTTTTATCATATTTTCCAACAGGATATTTGTGATGATATAATACTAATGCATGCTAGGAATGTTAGGAATCCAAAATAGATTTTAAAAAATATAATTAATCCCTATTTGTTTATTTCTTAATGTTGTAGTTGTCTTTGTGTGAGGTAGACTGAGGGAGTTGTGATCTCCGAGCTACCCTTAATGCATAGCAGCGCTGCAGAGCATTCTGTGTTTCACTGCAAGTTTAAGTTTCATTTTCCAAAGTCATTTGAGTCGCTTTCTCATGCATAATTTAAAGAACTAAGTTGATAAAATACCTCAGTCTGGTCCAGAAAACTATCCTGCTAAATTTTAAAGTTAAACTGCCCATGTAAAAGATCCATTCTGTGTCCATTTCTTTCCACATCTATTCCAGAGATAACACCAACAGTGTGCCATAAATCGCGTGTTAAGAAATTTTTCGCCATTAAAGGGAAGTTGCATTAACGCATTAATAATTCCTTAACTTTGACAGCCCTTATTATAAGACAAGAAGTGATAAATTCACTGTCATTCTAGTTATCTTCAGACACATTATGAAATGTTCAAATGCACTCTTTTTTTTTTTTACATAAGATTAATCCATCCCTCTATTGCTCATATTTGGTTATTCCAGTTGAGAAGGGAAAAGGTTCTGTTATACTTTTCAGCTTAAACAGAAGAATAGAATCAATTTATCCAAAAACATGTATCAAATATCTAACAAAGACATTCAAGATATATCTTCATACTAGCACAAAGCCAAAATTATTATTAGCAAAGCCTTTTTATATATCAATACATCTTATATAAAATAAACAAGGGAAAAAGCAGCTTTAACAGTGGCAGAAGTATTTTAGACCATGTGTTTGCTTAGTGTTGTCTGACATATGAAGTCAGATGTGGTTTGAATAATTAAAACACGTTAAAATAGGATCAGTGGACAATGAGCCCTCTGAGAAACAGATTTTAAATTATACAGCATTACAGAGTCATGACATACACACAGGAAAAACAATGACAAAAAAACCACAGAGGTGGTCTAAGGTTACTTGCCTGGGGGTGCCAACTCAATACTGACGATCTGCTACATCTAAATTTGCCTTAGTATAATTGCTGCAGGGTGTATGCGTGTGTGTATGTATACAACCTTGTTAGCAAACCGCATGATCTGGGCCAAATAGGAGAGTGGATTAAACATCCATTTGGTTGAGTATGGTAGAAAAAAAAAAAAAACAGGACATACGGCTAAGATGTGTATGAGATGTTTTTTACTAAACCTCCACTTTAAGTTTTGTGTATGTATGACTGTGTGTATGTGTGTGCGTGTGTGCATGTGTGCTGGAATGCTGGCAGATGATTTGAAGGGTCTGATGAGAATCAGGAAGATATGATTAAACCACATTAAAAGCACTGACTCACAGCCCAGGGGTACAGGCAAGGTAAACAACAGTTTGTGTGCGCACCATCTTGAATGCATTTCCACCTCAGACTGCCTCGCACTCTCCTTACACACACATGCACATATGCTGTGCCGCAGCAGCTGAAGATCTGCTTTAACGAGACCAGCTCCATGATTTTTTCCACAGAAGAAAGGACTTGAAGTAGCTTTTTGTCTCTGCACCTGTTATGCTGCCACCTGCTCGTCCACTTACAAGGCAAGATGCGGCTCTTCACTAACAAGCCCATTGTTCTGAGCTTGGGAGGAAAAAAAGAGCGAGAAAGCTCTGGTGAAACATGTCTGTTTTTCTCTTGCAGTATCCTCACTTCATCATATGCATGCTCAAAATTGCAATAACCGATGAAGGTTGCAAAGTTTCTAAGGCATTCACACAAGCCTTCCTGCAGACATGAGCATCTGTCCTCACATCATCTCCTCTTCCATCACAACTTATCCCTCTCTGAACCTCTTTGTTTGAAGACATCTGTGGTGTGACAATTTAATCAGGTACCACCCAGAGTGAGGAAAAGAGAAGGGCAAAAGAAAGGGGTGCAGAAAATGAAGGGTGAAGAGGAGGAGGCAACAGCCATCTCTCAGCACCATCTCTGCTGCTTATGTTGTTTGATACATCTACCACTTGCTTCCTCTTTCCCTTTTCTTTTATCTTGCTCTATAATCCTTTCAGTGTTGCCTATGAAACAAACATGTTTGCCTCTGTGTGGTTAGCTCACAACTAAACATTTAAGTGACTTTGCTTTCAGCATTTTTCATATTTCAGTACTTTTCTTCTGTTCTTTTTTAATTACCCAACATAGTCTGCTTACTAATTCTTTTTATTATTGGTATTCATGCCATGGCTACCTGACACTGCCAACAGCTGCTTGTATTTATGTGTCTCAGCCAGTGGAAATTCATCTCTGAAAATTCCCTCCATTCCACCTCATTCATTAATCTGTTCTCTTTTCTTCCTGTCTGTCTTTACGCTTCATTTACACATTCAAATAAATAGAGCCAAAAAAGCCATACCTTCACTTCAAAGACTATGCAAGCTGTCAACAACTTACAAAGCCAATTATAAAGCCCTCAGCTGGATGTTGGTGATGTATCTGTTTTGCTTGTGAGTGTGCGTGTGTCTATTAAAGGTGTTTAATTCTAGAGCTTAAAACTTAAATTTGTTTCAGAAGCCTTACATCCAACAACATGAGTGAGACGAAATCAATGAAAAAATAAATCAAGTCCTATCATCTCACAAAAGGAGACAGATGGTAGAAGCTATTAGTTGACCAACTCCAATACTAGATGTGGGCTACAAGCGGAACTGATCAAAGCAACATCCGAGCCTACCGGCAGGTTTAGCATTAGCAACACTGTTAGCTTCACTGTAAACAAACGTGGCGATCGCGAGCGCAAAGCGATTACTCTGGAGTGATTTAAAATGGCCAAAACATAAAATATGACTGCCTGGCTTGCATACATAGTGGAGAAGAAAGTTCTAAGTAACAAGAAGAGTTTGCTTTATTATTGATTTACTGAGCTGAAGACGTAAGGCTTTACTTCTTCTTCGGTTGTCAGCTATCAGCCAAGTTTCCTAAACACTGCCACCTAGTGTTCTGGCGCCGACATTACCAAGCATGCCCGAGCCTGGTTCAAGCACTGACATGTGAACACAACTCAGGAGTAATCGATCCTGGGCACGGCACGGGCCCGAGCGCGCAATGTGAAAAGGACCTAAGTGTCGCCAAAGTGTCAACAAGAGTAAAAATGTTTGTACACCAGCTAAGAAGTTGACTTAAGGCACCATTTATTTCTACGGTCATTTAACTCTTGATTCATCTCAGCTTTGCAGTGACAGTGATTGTCTGCACCGTTTTTACTTATACAAACCCTTTGTACATGAGGCCCCAGATGTCCGAGCCACCTCACCTGGCTCTTCTTGATGTAGAAAGCGACCGTTCTACTCCTGTATAACTTCTGATCCTATCTCTTAGGTAGAGCCCAGCCATCCTGCAGATGGAACTCATTTCAGCTGCTTGCATTCACAGTCCTGTTCTGTTAGCACTACCAGAGATGGGTAACACACATGACTCCTTTTAATTTACTTAAGTAAGTTTTAACATAATTTGTACTTTTAAACTTATAATGCCAAACGCATCATATTTTATACATACGTTTTCTGAGACATTTTGCCTCACTTTATATTAAAATCTTTGCTCAAGTCTTCTCAAGGCTCAAGGCTTGTCTTCTGTCCCCTACTGGATGCCAGGAAGCAGAAGACGAAGTGTACGACATTTTTTATGTCATATGGTATAATTTGGTAAATATACACAAAAGAAATGATCATTTTTCCCCCTGACATTTTATGAATTACCAAATAAAGACTTCAGGTTAAAGAAATTTGACCCTCTCTCCGAATTCTCTTATTTCTGAAGAAAAAAAAAATTTTTTTTTCACTCCATTACAATGGCATACATTGTGCTTGTTGCTTTTATTTTTGGTCTTGGCCACGAACCACCTGTTTTGTTGGAAAGATATTTGCATGACCATTTCACAAATCAAATGTAGCAAGTAGCCAAGTCAAGCTTTGCTAGCTACGTTTGAGGATGTACGACAAATTAAATGTAGCCTCAGGCCTGAACTGGCCCATTGGAGAAGCGACACAATTCCTGGTGTCCTAGATCTGAAACTTCTTGCCAAAGAAATGAAAAGAATAAAGAAAATCATGGAGCGACACATCAGTGTGTGGAGGCGGAACAGAGATGCAGAGATACATAATGGTGAAACAGAGTCTGAATTAAAGGATTGAGTGTAATTTTTAGCTACACCTCTGGCCTCTACCCTAGGCTCAATACTACAGGTAAGACTAGACATAGAGCGGTTTCAGGTTTAACATGTTTCCCTGCCAAATCATGGTAACTGATTCAAATCAAATCAAATCTGAGCTTGGCTTGGGCTTCTTTTGAACCATGGCAGACAGATACAGTAAAAAGTCTGCATCGCTGCAGATACTACAACTTGATTAGGCCAACAGGACCAAATCTGCTTTTGTATACCTTGTTTTTATTTTTTTGATTGTTTAAATTAATTTAAAAACATGATTTTTGAAACATCACTATAGTCCAGCTGATCTTTAGGAATTGGCAATAAAACTGATGAAATATTGAAACATAGAACGTAAAAACTGTTAATAAAAAGTTAATAGTGTCACATATTGCGAAAAAACATGGATAACCTGATGTTCCTTAATACCTGTAGGGTTGCATCCATGTTTCCTTATTCTCATTATGTTCAGATATTTTCCATCCTCCCCAACCATCACAGACCATAAGAAACATATTTCTGAGTACCATCTGTCCCTTTGCACTCTTATCTCCCTTGTGTAATTGCTCCTCTGCTGCTCCACCGACTGAAGTCTACTTGTGGAGGACTCCCAGCAGGTCAGGCTGGGTCTTTATGAATCATTAGTGCTGCACTAAGGTCTCCTCTTCATCTGCCTCCGTCACACCCACACAAGCAGTACACACATATACACACGCACACATTCAGAACTTACTTTGAAACCAAACATCAGCTGCACATTAATCCCTCTCTGTGACTTCAGAGAAGACTCGAATGTTTAATCCTGAAACATTAGCAATCTTTATAACCCTGGTGCTGATGTCAAGTTGAAGTGTCTTTGATTCAATAAAGGAAAATCGTCTAGAATAATAATTTTGATTTGTGCCGCACTTTTCTAAACAGCCAAAGCCACATTTAAAGATGGAGTTACAAAAGAACACAGTCAAGACACAAACATTGACAAAGTCAAAGATTTAGATGATCCAGTGGGAAACTGAAGGAAGTATGATTTTAAACATCCATGAGAGTTTTATTTAACACTTGTTAGGGAACTTTGAAACTCTATGTTTTATAGAAAAAAGAGAAAATGTCCAATTAAAAGATAAAATAGAATAATGATTAAACTTTAGTCCTAAAATCTTTTGCTTTTTAGTTTGATTTCTAAAGCATCTTAAAATCTGTTCTGGAACTGACAGGAAGCCAATGCAGAGACTTTAAAACTGGTGTTGTGCCTACTTTCTTTCAGAAGCTATGCATCTTCGTTCTGGAGCAGCTGCAGTGAGCAGGAACAATTCAAAGAGAGTGATGGCTTGGATCACCGGTTGCTTCTCCTTCAGTCATTTGTCAATGACTAGAGCTTTGACCAGGAATGTGTCGTCAGATTGTTACAAACAATCATACCCTTAACCATAACCAGGGGTGGACTGGGGGGAGAAAGCAGCCCGGTAGTCAGTGACAGACCAGCCCACTTAATACGGAGTCTGAGGAGTAAGCCTGCTGCCAGTTTTATGGAACTTCCTGAAAAAAAAAATATATGCATTTGGTGTTTTGATTCATGCATTTATCATTCATTCATTCATTTATTTATTCATTCAACTGGAAATGTTTTTGAAAAACCTAAAAAGCAACATTTACATCTGTTGTGATTTTAATTATACTATATATTATATTTATATATTTTATTATTTATTATATTTTTTGTTATTTATTCATATTAGTTTTATCCAACTTGGAAGTCCCTCTCTTTTAAACTAAGGAGCTGGTAAAAGTAGTCATACAAAGTCAAAAGTCAAAATGAATACAAATACATGATACATTACAAATACATAAATGAATGATCACTAAACTTAAAATATTAAAGCAATAAATAAGCTACTCAGAAAGAGTGATCTCTTAAGAGTCAGCCAGAACCAAGGTGAATAGGACAGTCACTTTAAATGTGGTAACAGCTTGTAGCCTCAAATTGAGCCTCAATGGATTGTATATTTTATTAATCAAATGTCAAGTGTGTTAGATAGAATTGAGCCTAATTTCCATTTTCACGAATAAAAATAAAGGTTTCACAAATCACAAACTATGTTTTATCAATCTACATCCAGATTAGAACATTTGAATCCAGATTTGAATAGTTAAAGTATTATAGTTTTTCAATAGGACCATGTATAAATATTCAGTGGAATTGCGCTTTAAGAATTTGGCGAATCGGATGCTAACTTCAGCTTCGTGTAATAGCTTACCATTACATCGCTGCTTTTTTTTTTTTTACTGCGCTCATCATCATGGTCAGACTCATTGGTGTTTCCGGTGTCCTGTACATGTCTGGAAGTCTGCAGCTGACGAAGGTATCTGGCGCTCCTGCGGCTAACGCCGGCGTAGGTTCACTGATATCATGGACCGTCCTAAGCTGGAAGGAGGTTTACAATAGCTTCAGCCTCCAAAATTCAGTCCATGTTAAATTCATCTTGGGGAGCTCCCAACTTGTCCAGGGCTGCTTGGAGTCCTAGCTCCACAGCCACTGCGTTTCCTCTGAAGTAAGACATTCACAATGCTTGCCATACATTTTTCTCCAACAATGTCCTTTGGCATGAGGTTTCCCTGTGCTTGGGTCAAACATGCTGATATCTCCTGTTTTTCTCTTACTTAGTTTTTATGTGAGCTTTTCAAACTTTGAAGTCCCTGAATGCCATAGTCACCCTACACCTTGCCACCCAGAACTCCTCCAATTACTCCTATAATTTTAAATGATGTAAAGACAGATTAATGTGAAACTCTGAGGGATTTCTAGCCATCTAACATGAGTGTTGATCTTGCACTCTACTTCTGCCACAGTTATGGAATGGGACTTCGTACAGGTCATCAAAAACATCAGCCTGGGAGCAGGCCATGCTGATACAGCCACATTTTGAACATTTTTGGAAGGCCGGATCTGTTGATGATCTCCAGCCAGATTTTTTTTGTCAGTGTTACGTGTGTTGTTCTGATCCCTTAGGGCTGGGATACATTTGCTGTGTACGCAAGGATGCAAACATTCTCCCTGGTCTGTGTACATACTTGCTGTAAATTACGAAGGCACAACGCAGGTAAACGGTCGATACTGGAGTGCAGCACGAGGAGGTGTATACAGCACTTGTACTCTGAAAGTTACAAGCTGTTGGTCTGTTGTATTTCCAGCTTTTTTCCACTAACAAGTTGCCAGCAGCAAGTATATCCCAGCTCTTGGGGACTCATCATGCCACTTTCCCAGGTACTTGATAGGCTAGTCCTTGATGATTGGAAAGATCTTATTTTGGATTGACAGATATACGTTTGGGAGATATTTCCTTTCCTGATGATTAAGGTCTTTGATTTCTTTGTCTTGAAGGTCATTCTTGCTCAAGTTGCCATTTCAGAGCTTTGTAATAATCAGTTCTGTAAGTAATAAGAACTGTAAAAGTGGTACAGTATGAATCAGCTTGAGATTTTATGGCATACTTTTGAAAAGGAACCCAGACTATCAGCACTTGTTAACCTGATTATCATACTGTTCGCCAAAAAATCCTGGTTACTTGCATGTTAAAACTGATAATTACCATAAAAAACATGTGTTAACAATCTTTTTGACCTTTAGAGGTCCAATTCGGTTATTTGTGTAATGCATTTTGGGACAATGATTTGTCAGGGTTGCTCACAAGATAAGAAGACAAGGAAGTGAAGATAAATGTGACTTGTTTTTGGCAAGAATTTCCTCTTCAACTGTGGATCCACTAAAACTGTGCTGACTGAGCTAATTTTGATTTAACTTTGTAGGAAATGAAAATAGCTATGTTAGTCTTAGCTTTTTACTTAGTGATCAGTAGATGAGAGCTGAATGGGAGAACAGCCTGTGGACAGACACAACTTCCTAGACCCAGTTTTAGGTTCTCAACACTTTTTCCACTGACACCACTGTTTATCCACAAAGGTAAAAAACAGTGACACACCAAAACAAGGCACTGCACCACAGCTCAGGCTATCTAGTAATATCACGGCCCTGGACACAGAAGAACCCTGCAACTGTCTTTTCATTTTGTCCTCCCATCTGGAATTTTACTGATGCAGCAGCTCAAACAAGTGAGAGTGCATCAGATGCCGATTTTACCATGTTTATCATTGTATAATGTACGGTGTAACACACTAGTTTGATCTGCGTTAGAAAATGATTGATTCTGATACTTATTGTGAACATCTGTTGACAGGAAACAGAGATGTTTGCAGTCAGCACTCCCAGTGTGTACGATCAAGCAGCTGGTGCACAAACTGCCAAAGTTTCTGTTAACGCTGTCCTCTTCCTCCATCGCATCCCCCACAGAAGTCCCCGGGGACACGGTCGAAAGCCTTCTCCAAGTCCACAAAGCACATGTAGACTGGTTGGGTGAACTCCCATGCCCCCTCTAAGACCCTTGAGAGGGTATCGAGCTGGTCCACAACCAGGGTAAAAACCACACTGCTCCTCCTCAATCCGAGGCTCAACTATCTGACGGACCCTCCTCTCCAGGACCCCTGAATAGACCTTACCAGGGAGGCTGAGGAGTGTGATCCCCCTGTAGTTGGAGCATACCCTCCGGTCCCCCTTTCTAAAAAGAGGAACCACCACCCCGGTCTTCCAATCCAGAAGCACTGTCCCTGATGTCCACGCAATGCCATAGAGGCATGTCAACAATGACAGCCCCACGGCATCAAGAGCCTTACGAAACACCGGGCGGATCTCATCCACCCCTGGGGCCTTACCACTGATGAGCTTTATAACTACCTCAGTGACCTCGGCCCCAGAGATAGGAGAGTCTGTTCCCCGGTCCCCCAGCTCTGCTCGTTCTTCTAGAGGCGTGATTGAGGAGGTCTTCAAAGTATTCCTTCCACCGACCCAAAACGTCCCATGTCGAGGTTAGCAGCCCCCCATCTCCACTCTAAACAGTGTTGATGGAGCACTGCTTCCCCCTCCTAAACCGCCGGATGGTGGACCAGAATCTCTCTGAAGCCGTACGAAAGTCGTTCTCCATGGCCATCATTCTCATCTTCATGCATTTTATCATGCAAATTTTTGTGTATTTTCAGTTAATTCTTCCTGATTATTTCTCTGTCAGTTTGGTTTCACACTGAAAAATCTGAAAAAAAAAATCAAGAAAAACATACTGCTTTATACGACCGAGACCTCAGTGTCTGTTACCTATCATTACCCAGAAGGTCTATATTTTAGCCCGAATCTAGACACAGATTTAACTAATTTATTATTAAATATTACAATTAAAAAAACAACTGTAAGTTGTGTCAACGATGGTCAAATATTGTTTTAAAACTTTTTCACAGTAGCTGAGCAATGTACGCTGTAGATTCATGACTTCTCTGCGGCTCAGCGCGCTGCGTGAGCGTGTTTATGTTGGAGGAATATTAATTCTGTGACAGCGCGAGAATTTGTTGTTCTATAAAATCCTGTTTCTGTAATTTTATGTGAGAATTATTATTAACCTTATTATTTGA
>JAVQJG010199405.1:0-23201 GCA_036024015.1 Craterocephalus amniculus | reverse complement strand
TGAGGAACTGCAGATCTTCTACTGATGGTGCTAGCTTGCTGTCATTTTTTGTTTTCTGGAAAACTGATTTACCCAGATTTTCATTTACTTTTGGTAGCGTAATGTTTGAAGGAGAGCAGTAAGGCTGAAACTGACTGCTGGGACTCTCTCTCACTTTTAGGTGATTCTCGCAAGGAGGCAAATGGCTTGGTCTACCATTCTCAAGAATGTAAGTCTTGATGCTTGTGATTTCAGATGGTTTATGTGAGCTGCCTAATCACCCACGATCACCCATCCAAGATCCAGCTTTTGTGCATATGCAACATCATGCGGCCCACTGATCTGTCTCTGCACCTTATGCACTCTCAGTATGTCTCTTCCCAGGAGAAGAAGAATCTCAGCGTTTTTATCTAGTGCTGGCAACTTCTGGGCAATGACTTTTAGATGAGGATGGGCGAGGGCAGCAGCAGGAGTGGGAATTTCATCCCTGTTATCGGGAATCATGTTGCACTCGATGAGAGTAGGCAATGGGAAGCTAACGGCACCATCTGCAGACTCCACCATGAAACCAGTTGCTCGCCGACCAGCTGTTTCACCAACTCCAGAACAAGTCTTAAGAGTGTATGGGGATGTAGGACCATTTACACTGAACATCTAAAAAAACTCTGAGCGTGCGAGTGACCTGTTACTTTGATCATCCAGCATGGCATACATGTGTTTACATTCTCTTCGGTTGCCCACAGGGTAAACATTGACAAGGCATATCTTAGAACAGGATTTGCTGTGGACTCCCTCTCCACACACCTCTGTACATTTTGACACAACTGCAGCTTCTGTTGATTCACCTCTCTCCCCACCGTGCACTGAAGAGGGACTAGAAGATGCAGAGACCCAAGGGGCCCGGGCTGGATGCAGAGCAGAAGGATGCCTGTCACTATCGCACTCAAAACATCTAATGTTCGCTTCACAGTTTTGAGCTACATGTTTATTTGATGCACAACATCTGAAGCAAATATTATGGACCTTTTAAGATCTTTTTTCTCTCATAAAGCGGCATCTCCCTGAGAGCTCTACATTTCCGCAGGGGGTGAGGTTTGTTGTGGATGGGGCATTGCCTCTCCGGGTCCTCAACACTGGATGCGGCCTTGAAGGCAGAAACATAATTTTTGTTTACAGAGACCACCCGTCGTTCAGTAAAATGGCGTCCTGAAAACCTGTCCTTCCTCTCAAAGCCAGATGAGTTAGACTGGAAGCTAAAGCTTGGATCATTACGTGCCTTTGCTTGTTTTTACACAAAATCTAAGAGGAAGGAGAAAGGTGGAAAGGCAACGTTATGCTCCTGCTTATATCGTGAGCCTTCCATCATCCATTTATCCTGGAGTGCATATGGCAGCTTTTCGATGATCGGATGAACACCTCGTGCAGTATTAAGATAAGAAAGTCCTGGTAAGTAGCCTTCCTGTTTTGCAGACTCAATCTCTGTCAATAAATCACACAAGTCTCTGAGTTTCTGGTGCTCTTTGGGACCTATTTTCGGGAATTTCTCAAGTTTTGCAAATAGAGCTCCTTCAATGGCTTCTGGTGACCCATATATCTCTTCCAACCTGTCCCAAATGTGATCCAGACCAGCAGATAGATTTCTCACATTTACTGACTTAATGCGTCGTGCATGCTCAGAGGACTCTGGACCCAGCCATTTAATCAACAAATCAGTTTCTTCTCCTGCATTTAGCTCCAGGCCCTCAATAGTGTTGAAAAACGAGGATTTCCAAGATAAGTAATTTTCTGGCTTGTCATCAAATTTTGTGAGCCCTGATGACACCAGTTGACTCCGAGCAAGATACTTAGCTAGATGAATTGCTGGCGTATCACTGGAGTTATAAGGGGCAGATGACTGGTTACGGCTCCAGCCACCATGCTGAGTTGAAATCATTGGTGAAGCATATGACTGACTCTTAGGACGGCTGGGACTATTTTGTTGCTGTCTGAGGCGTAAATTGGCATTAATAACATCATATCCAGAATGGCTAGGTGGCTGTTGGTCTTGTAAATCTCTGGGCTCACTATCTCTGTCTTCATGCACTTCCATATGAGTAGGCTGACTCTGTGACAAAGGTTCAGGTTTGACTGACTGCCTGCTGTCATTGAGCTGACTGTGCATGCTAACATATTCTTCAGTGCGCTGCTTTGGACTTTGTAACGGTAACAGCTGTGCTTTATAATCACTTGTTGCATCCAGGCTTGCAGCAGCAGCTTCCATTACCACTGCTTCAGCTAATGCGGCTTCAGCCTCCCTCTCTTTTTCTAAGGCATCAAGAGTAGCCTCCAAACGTGCTTTCTCCATCTTTATTTCAATTTCTTTCTTTGAATATGCAGCTCGAGCCTGAGCAGCTTCTGCTTTTGCGCGTGCTGTGGCAGCAGCCAGAGCCACACTCGATGCACTGGATGATCTACTTTGACGAGAAGTTGTGGATCTGACCTCTAGATCTTTGTCATCCATGTTTAGTGCAGATAGGTTACCTCAGTTCTCACTTGAATTACTGCAGCTGTTGCACTGATCTCATTCCCGTGTAGCAGGACAGACTGGCAATGTTCATCTTGATTGAAGGGATCCTTTTTCACTGTACTGGCCTCGCAGAACCATCTTTCAGCTATCCAGCAAGTTAAACACCTCCATACAAAGACTCCGGGACGCCAAGCTGAAGTTTGTGTCTTTTATACAATGGTGTGAAAAAGGAATGCCTTAAAAGGGGCTAACAACGGAGGATTACATCAGATTGAAGTTACAAAATCACTTCAGTCTCTCTGCTGCCTGGACTTGTGTGAGTTCTCTGCTCACTTCCTGTTTTCTCCTTCTGCCTCCTGCTGGCCATCTAAGAGGCCAGTATGAGAATAGGCAGAGTGGGCGGAGCCAGAACAGTAGTTAAGAAAAGAAAATTACCATAACCAAATATAACTGGAGATTTTTAAAAAGCCTAAAGGCTGTAAGGACAAAAAAAACTTGAACCAGCTCTGCTTCTTCTCGGTGGGGTAAAAACTACTTTCATTGTCCAGAAGGGCCTGAACTTTAACCTCTGTATTTAACCCCTGAACCTTAATCCCAGCACCTCTGCACAATGTCCAAGTTTTTGGTGCTGAGAACTGAGCTCACCTTTTTGTTGAACTTATCCAACCTCTTTTTATCTTTTACGCTGCCTCCCCAGCATAAAGCATTAAAGAAAATAGCACTCGCCACCGCTGTCTGATAAAACACGTAAATGTCTGTTCAGTACATTTAATTTTGTTCATGAGTGTCCACAGTGTGGCTGGTTAAGATTACCTACACTATGAAGCAGGTGGCTTATGGTGGTTGGTTTAGCTGGGCACAAGATACATGGGAGCATCTGCAAAGCAAACAACATGGATGCCCCACATCACAGGAAGTAAGTCGTTCAAAGTAATAAAACTCACATATGATAACTGTGGCTTTTTTTCCAACTAAAGTTAATACACAAAAGCCTCCTGCTGCATTAATTGCTTCTTAATTTCAGGTTATATCACTGAAGTAGTCTTTTGAAAGGGAATGTGAACTGGAACTGGAACTTTCCTCTCCTTTAAAACGCAAGCAGGAGCTTGAGTAAAAATAGACACTTTACAGAGTGATGCAAAAGCCCACCCTTTCATCAGGCAGTGCTGATTTCTGCCACTTTAGTTGCTAGCTTTGGCGAGAAACTGTGCCTGCTGTTAAGCAGAACAGCTGAGAACACTGTTACAAGATACTGTAAAGCTATTCTGAAACGAGGGTATTGCAAGATAAGGGACCATCAAAAGTTGTTGAGACAATATTATCTGTCACTGTGCCTCTGAGAGAGCTCGAGGAACAGAAAGAGATGCAGGCTGTTTGATTGAAGTATTTTTCTGTGCCTTTTCTAGAGCTGACAGTCAGTCATCATCGCTTCAAGGGAACGCAGCTCAGTCATCCCTCAGGTGCATTGCGAGCTATCACTCAAAGTATGACCTGGATGGCTGTACTAATACACCAACAATCTTATTTCAAAACAAATCTCTCTAAGAACAACAGAAGCACTACAAGTCAGGATTTTATATACCTGACATTTTTATGGTAGATAATAATAACAGCAACCGTGGTGCTCTCGCAGTTCAATACACTGAATGCAATGTCCCATAGATGATAGAAGTAAAACAACATCTGTTTGCTGCATAAACAAGTCAACATCCCTGCCGTCATTTATATGTGTGTCTCGGAGTGTGTCCTAAATGCACCACCTCCTTTTCTCCCTGCGTCTTTTCCACACTATCAGACTCTCACAGCTTTAAACAACTCTCTCCATCTCACTTGAACAGACAAGTAGCCCATCTGAGGTCCCACCCTTCATCTTTTATCTTTCCCCAATCTCCCATTTCCTCTTGTAGCATTCTCCCCTCCTACCCTCCAACTTAAAGTCTCAGAGATCTGACCCAGTTAAGGGGTGCCTATGGCTGTGGCTGAGAGTGCATGTCAGCGTTGTGTGTGGTTTCATATAGCTGTGGTTTAGTGTGTCTGAAGTCCTGAAGCGAGTCTGGTATCGCTGCCTGCCTGTCTCTCCCCTAATTAGACAAGTTAACTGCCTCTTGGCTAATGATGTCTAATTTGCTTACAGATTTCCCATATCTCTTATGTCTCTCCCAAATCTGGATGTCTCTCTCTCCTTCAAACACACGCACACACTTGTTTCTCTACCTCTTGTCGTTCACTAGACTCCCTATAGTCGACCTCTTGCTGATTTCTGTCTCCTTCTTACTACATCTGCTCTCCTTAGTCACCTTGACTTTGTTTTTTGTGTCCTTGACTCCCTTCTGTCCAGAGTTCTCATGAGTTTCCCCAGACCTTATGTCAGCCTTTTAAAAAAATCTTATTTGGCTTGTTTTTATAATAGTCTTAATTAATATTCTTGAAATAGAACATTACATTCCTTGTTTAAAACCAAGATTTGATAAACTTTTGTTGAACAAGACAGGTATTCAGGTGTTCTTCAGCAATTCAGTAGACCTAAACAGGATACAGCAGGTATGGAAAAATAATGGATGGATTCAAATCTGATCGGGTATTTGAGATTAGTATCATTATTCCAGTCTTTCTTTTAATTATTTCACTTGCATTTCCATTTTCAATGTTTTAGCTCTATTTCCTGTTTCGTTTTATCGTAGCTATTATCACAAAACTATTAACATTCAGCCTCAACAAGTTTTGCTTGTTTATACCTCACACCTGTGTAAAGTTCGTCATAACCCTTGAGCCTTTTGGACGTCTTTTAATCATTTTTCAATATACTGTCCATCATTACACTTTTTGTAGCTGTTTTTTTCTCATTTCTATTTCTAAAATTTCGTATTGTAGCAAGACTTTTGGTTTTGCTCAGTAAAAGTTAATTGTTCTCTTAAAATGGCCTGCTTTCTCCTTGTAAACATCATTCACATTTCATGTCAGAGCCAGTGTTCTTTGGTTAAAGGTCTTGTTGCTTTCCTTTCTAGTTGTCAATCATTGGAAGCTGTTGTGCTTTAATATAATCTCGCCTGAGAAAGATAATTAGTGTCTGACATAATGAAAAGACTGACTTTTATTCGCATTGTTTCCATTGTGCCAACCATGCAGTTTTTTTATACACTCCAAACAACCTGTAAAGCTAGAACAGTAAGACTGAGCTTAACTTATTTGTCTTAGATCAAATTTGAAAAGGCATAAATTAATTATACATTTATGAAAATATGCCTGCGTATTTATGCATTAGGCCTATATGTATTGAACAGAAATTGACTTCTGTGCCAGAATTCCACACTAAACGTAGAGATTGGGATAATAACAGCATGTGTTAATAGATTGTAGACAAAAATATAGTGAATATTTGTCAAAACAGTGGGTCTAAATGAATGAGAAACATAAATCAGGAGTTGATTTTGCTGGTACCATCTGGACTGGCAACAAGCGACACACAGGCCAGGGAGCACTGTATACTGTATATGGTATAATGAACAAACTTGGATCACAACTGTGGAAAGGACACTGGTGTTAGCATCTTGCCCAGGCCAGAGCTCATTTATTCTGAGCTGCAGTCTCAACACATAGTCAGAGAAATACAGTCAAACCATGTCGTAAGAGCTCATTTCTCTGTACAAACTATACAATTCACACATTTCATGAGTCTCTTCCAACACAAGAAAATTTTAAAGAGACTTAATATGTAGCAGCCCTCCGCATGAAAAATAAGTGGTACATTATGTAATTTGAAAAACATCTTATTCAATTGAGAAAGATCCCTACAGTGGTATTCAACAAATTATGGGAAAGCAGATAACAATTTTCATGTTCTTCTAGTTTATCTATTGTATTAAGCAGCTAGTAATAAAAAAAGAGATATTTTGATGCAATACTTTATTACAATGTATTTTTAAACACAAGCCATGAGGATTTCCTCACCTTAAGTAATTGAAATCCCAAGGAAACAGCAACAGAATATTAGCAATGACATCTTAAAGTTACTTGAAGATGTTGGTGGTCTAAACAAGACTGGGACTTTGGTTCTTTAGATGCTCCAGCTCCCTCCAACATCTAAATGCAGACCTTTGGCTTGTTTAATTAAAAGCAACAAATGAATCAAGTCATCCTGAGTTATACTGTCTTATCCTGATACTGAGTTATTTTCACTTCTAGTGGCATAAAAAAAATAACTATTGTGTCTGTGGACTTGAATGAATATTTTAAGGCTTTGTGACAGCTTCACATTTTACCATGAGTCTGGGTTGAGTTGTCAGAACATTATTCTTTCTTACAAGAATATGAAAACTGACGCAGATCAGCTACAGCAATAAAACCAGTGGTGGGTAAAGCAAGTTACACGCTGCTCATTTTATTTCAACTTAATATCATGCAATGTGGTTGTAAGTAAAATAAGAACTGTAAAGTTAATTTTTCAACTTTTCTCTAAGATCATAAAAAGATTGAAAGGTTAAAAGGAAAGGACAACATTTTTCAGGGCAAGCTGAAAACAAACTGCTTCTGCTCTAAATAAGAAGAAAACATGTCATCACTGATTATGTGGACTTTTTATTTTTTCGAAGTACAAATTCCCATTTCCTTTTGAGTATGTTTTAAAAATATTTTTATGCCACAAGCGCCATGCAAATGATGAATGAATGTTGAATATGGAACACGGTGTCCTCTGAGTCATGGATCAAACAAGCCTTGTGTGCTGTGTCCTTTGTTGAATAGTATTAGCTGCCTATCAGAAAAGGAAGCCAGTTAAAATTAGGCTTTAATTTTCAAACCGATGATTACGGTGGCATGTCGTGCTCTGACAGCCTGCTGGCTTTCATATGAGAAAATAAAAAGGAAGCAAAGAGCAGCAGAAGCTTTGCATGAATCTGTAAGTATGGGTCAAGGAGAACTATCAAAGTAAGTTGATAGACACACTGTTTATCATTTGTCATCAGGCAGGCGGACCGACCTGCTGTTTCTTCTTTCGGAATATTAATTGCTGTATAATTACCTAATGACTTGTATCATCATGCAGGGTGCGCCCATAGACAAAAACCAGGATGGAGTTTATTCACCGGCTGCTGCGGGAAGCTGCAGCCAATGGTGCTTCATAATCATGATTTATTAACACTCTCCGAGTCGTGTCGGTTCTACTTGCTGTAGCCTAACACAACAGATTGGAAATGTTAATATTTGTGGTGGAACAAGCAAATTGCGATCTCCACAGAGCACTGGTGCTGCAGGGCTGATGAAGTCAAACATATGCCCTTCAGATTAAAGGTGGTTGTGGGGGAGGGGGGGGGGTGCATTGCCTGTGTATCCACAAGTTCTGAGTACACTTTCAATTTTAGCGTGGGCTGGATGTGTATCTGTACACCATGTACACCCTGGTAATTGCATATACACCATCCATAAAATTGGGTAGAGGCCATAATTCATAAACTGAAGGAAGGGTGGTGTAAAAGAGGGGAAGAGATGATTGTAATGTATAGATAGAATGGAGACACTCAATTTTCCTTGTGGCCTATCCTGCAGAGGAGTGTTCATTAATCACCTTAACAAATGAAACGCATGATATTCTCGACACTGCTGGATATCGAGAGTTACAGAGCTGTATTAGAGCTCCACTGTCTGTGCCACGTCCTAATAGCCCTTTGCTAGTCATGTGTGGCACATCCCAGTTAAACACAGTTAACTTCCGTCAGATGGCATTGTTATCTGAAAATGAGTATGTTCACATCCGCTGATGTGAATGCTTGTGAATTAACTTTTCAGGGGTGCTCATCAAAGTCCAGTTAATACTTGTCAGCCTCCTTGAAGAGGCTTCAAAATTCAAAACAATCTGCAGTGAAATTAATTTATTGTTATATATATATATATATATGTGTGTGTGTGTGTGTATTTTATGTCAGCTGTTTTTAGTTTTGGACATGTTCCAATTTTCACTCATTTTGATGATGATCTGGTTTGTTGTGCAAAGTTTCCCTTGTCTAAACTTATTTCATCAAAAAAAAGGTCAAAACCTTTTCAAATCAGCAATCCTTGACAGTGTGACTGGAAGCCAAGATAGGCAGACAGAGTGCGCACATTGTTTATCTCTCTGTTTATTTTTGTGTAAAATAAGTGCGCTGGTTGAGAGGAGATAAGTAAACCGTGGCGAATAGGATCAGCAATAGAAATTACATGGAAAGATTCATTGCAGACTGACTTCATCTGTCTCCTTTTCCCCTTTTTTTTCTCACGTCCTCTCACTGTGGCTTCTCATATCCCATCACATTGGTACAAACCAGGCATCGCAGGGCTTAGCCTGCAACAAACATGGCCCACCAGAGAGATTAAAGGCTGAATAAAACAGTATTAGAGCCAGCTCCACTGTACATCAGTCCTATCCCTTCAACTTTCTCTCAAAAATGTTTTCTAACTAATGACCGCAGAGGTTTGAAGATGGCATTTAAGCAGGCACTTGAGAAATGCACGCAGTGACTTCTTCAGTCTAACTTTGTTAGTAAGCAGTAGCTTGCAGCAGCTTCCATTTTAACTTAGCATTTAATTGAGTATTGCAATCAGCTGAATATTTAGTCATTTATTCATCTGTATGGTAACTGATGCATTGAGATGAGTACTGTGGCTGATGGCCTTTACTACCAGATATAAATGTATTTGGCTGTATGAGCCCCTGGTGGTTCATTCTTCTTCACAAATACAGAGCAAAAAAAGAACAAGCTTCAGTTTCTCTGCCACCTCTAACCTAATGCAGTGGGCGTGACATTTAGCTATGCAAAACCACTCTACATTATTCAAAAATTTGGCCCCACACAAATGTCAGAGTGAGAAATAAGTGTGCGCTGTTTCAAAACAGAACAAGGAACAAGAAGAAAAATCTCTTTTTTCTTATTTTGGAAGTAAAGGACAGATGCACATGCTGCATCCAGGTACATGCTATCAGTCTAAAGCAACTATCTATTGCTAGTTTTACATTATAGTCATCAGATTAGAGCAACATCTTGAGTAACTGTTTCAGATGTGGTCTATACTAGTTTATAAAGTGGCCAATGATCCAGTTGAAGCAGCCTGTGAATGTACAGCTTGGATTTACAGACATAAATTACAGTTACTGTACCTCTCCAACGGACCTGCTTCCTCCAGTCGTAGTAAATGAGACGCTTAAACCTATCACATGATATAAGCTTGCAAAACCCCTTTGAGGATAGGATGGTAAAACTGGGTTTTGCACTTAATATACTTTAATTAGTAATAAAGAGAAAGGAATAATTCCTTAGATTTTCTTATTTTGCTATTCATGTGCCAAATGAATTTACCCTGCTTTGGATGTTAATACTTTTTAGCAATTAATTAGGGACCATGTATCTGGATAAATTATTGCATGATTAAGACAAATGTATGATCTTTACTTTTGACGATTTGCATGTTTACTCCCTTTTTCTTTTCATTTAGTAGGCCGCTGGTTTGAGCCACAACTTCCCAATGTACATATCAAAGTATCTTTATTTAATGTACTGAACCTCAAATTGCCCAGCACAATGTTTTCCTAAATTGTAAGGCACCTCATATGAAAGTATCTGCTAAATGGTAATCTAAGTGAATAATGTAAATACCACATATAGAAACGTTTTGAAGAAGGCATTCATTTAAAGTACTGTCCTCCGTCTAGAACAAATTCCAGTCTTGCACTTCAGTATTAAGCAGCTCAAATATGCACAAAATTTCCATGTACCCTTCCATCACCCGCTCCTCCTAAATAAACTAACTTAATGACAACAGCAGGATGTGTATGCCTCAGCTCTGCATGGAAAGAAGTGAAAGACTAAGTTTATGTAAAAGCCTGGCACTTGATGCTTTCAATTAATTGGCAAAGTAGTTTGCTTCAGTGTTTTTCAAATATAATTAGTTTAAATTAGCTAGTTGGTAAATAGATCTGTTTGGTTGAAAATAACAAGTTTTTTTAAAGTGATCGCAAAGAGATGCAACAGTACTTAACATGTTAACATCAATATTGTGCCTTTTAAACCGAGTTATTGGGATTCTTGAAAATCTTGGTTTTCTTATCAACTGGGAACCAAATATTTTGGATATTTCTCATTAAAACGCAAATAATGTCCTGAAGGCAATCCATTCTGTACTTATTTATTTGTAAGATGTAATTTTGGTTCAAATAATTTAGTTTTATTGTAATCTAGTTGACAGTAAAACTAATCTTAAATAAATCATATTCACTTAGGGGATTATGAAAAGATTATGAAAGGTTGAATAAAATAATGTACATAAGTTTAATCAATATAAACAAGATGAGTACAAAAACTTGTGTTTTTTTCTGAATAGACAAACAATGTGTGTGAAGTGAGAACCCAATAAACTTAAAAACTGCTGTAGCAGCTTGATTTGAAATGTGTCGGAGAAACGTTTGGGATAAGTAACACCTTAAAGGTTTATAGAAGAAGGCAGTACACATGTATAAACAAGTAATTACCTGGAGAGCAGTCATCTATGCACCTGAGGTCATTGAATCTACTCGCAGTTGAAAACATGTTATGTCTGGTAAAATTTTGACCCCCAATTCCCACAGTTCATTCACAAATGTAGTTGGCATTTGAAGTCATTCCTATGCCCATGTTTACCACTTAATGTCAGTAATTCCTACAGACTTTACCTTTAAAGCATATAGATGGATTAACTTATAAATGCTACTGTATACAAACTCAAATTATTCTAGTCAACTGGACTCAGTTAATCAAGTTGTTTTTTAAGTAAAAAAAATTTTTTTGGAAGCCAACTTGTTATGTTTTACAGGGGAAGATGGCTGATATGAGGTACTAGAGAAAAATGTGTCCTGTCAAAAGATTTCAGTTCTACATCACAAAGTTTGATCAGTCATATGACAAGATAATATCTCAAGAAGTGAGGTTGCTGACTAGCCTAAAAAGAGAAGACAGGAAAAAGGTAATATTCATCCACTTAAAGCCATATCATTAGACCCAGATACTGTATAAATCCTACTACTGTTGTAAATATTGGTAGACTGAACAATGAAGCTGAATATTCAAATACAGTATATCAGGAGAAAAATATAAGAACGTATTTCACCAGTTTCACCAAAAGAAGCAACAAATACACAGTAAATCTTTGATCACACTCCTCTATAATAACTAGGTGACCCAGAGCTTTGGTGAGACAACTTGAGCTACAGCCACTGCTGTGAGGGATCCCATCGCCGATACCCGGGGGCCTTGGCTATAACAATTTGGCTGACAGCCTCTATACACAAAACAAGAATTGATGCATTTATTTTCCACAGTCACACCATGGCAAAACGTATTTCTCCTGTCATCCCTATTGCACACATTATGTATGGGGTTGGGGAGAACACACTGCCCCTCCTTTTTCTCCCTCAGCATCCCTCCCTTTCTCCTTTGCAGCAGTCCATTTAGACCTCTGTGACAAGCCACATCTGCAGCACTCTCAGCATATCTGTGTTCAATTAGACAACAACATTGCCATGAAACAGTCCTGCAGCAGATTTAAGCTCGATTCCATCCTCAAGGCCTTTTTTTTGTGTGTTTGTTGGGGGGAGGCATGCTAAATTTCCTTTCCCTCCTTCTCTGTTTCTATTTTATTTCCTCCGCTCCTTCATTAAAACGGGGTGTTTCCATGCATTACTAAATAGATTTTCTTTGCCCGAAGCTTTTTGCTGTCCAGTTCTTGAATATGTTATGTTTAGGCATCACATCCAAGCTGTGATTTTTGCTTATACTATATAGAGAATAAGTACATAAATAAATAAAGCAATCTGCTGTTATGATTCAGATTTTTTTTTTTTGTTGCCATGTTTCTTCCTGGCAATTTCTGCCGTGGGGGCAAAATGAAAAGTAGCCCAAACACTCCCATAACTCACACACAGCCATGTGTTGCTTTGAACCCATGTGACTTGTTTATCAAAGGCCCCACATGTTGCCCTTTTTTCCCACAAAGACCTCCCAAGATGGTACCGTGTGACATCCAATGATTTGTTCAGAAAACAAATCTGGAGACTTTGGAGGCAAGAAAGTGGTAACAGAGCATCTTCTCCTGAACAAAAAGGAAACCCAGTGCTCTTTGGGGTTTTCTCTCTCACTTTGCTGCCTCCATCTGCTGTTAAAGCCATTACAAGCCACTGTAAACAGAGATAACCACTATCTGTCGAGAGCTACTCGTGGTGCTTTGTATGAGAGGAACGGTGAGTGATGCTCAAGCACAAGCCAACTCACTCAAGTGAGAGAAATCTGAAAAGGGGGGCTTGGCTGCTGGAGGTGTCTGTCTTCAATAGTGCCTGTTTCCTTTTAATTCCAATTTGCCACAAGTTGCTTTATTAAGATAATACATTAGTTCTCAATGTGCATGTATTCCTGTAGAGTGTTTACATTGAGGGACACAATAGAGGGATGGAGTGCAGGGAGAATTAGCTCTGCTAGAAAAGAGCTCTTTGGAGTGTGATGTGTATATTAGGGGGTCTTCTCAACAACTCCAGCCTGCTTGTTTCCTGTAAAGAAAAATTCCTCTCCCACCACAAAACAGACGAGCAGAGTTCAGAGCAGAGCACTTAAGTCCAGAACAGAAGAGCTGAGGAAGGAGGAGTATGGGAGATGCCAAGAGCCGAATAGCGGGATTGGGTGGATTTGTTACAGGATTCATAATGCACAGCTCCAAGGGGAGAATCGCAGAAATCCCAGTTCATTACGGCTGAATGTACACTCATTGATTCATTAATAAAATTATTTTTCAGAGACGTTATGCAGGAAAGGCGATTAGCATGACGATACGGAATGCCGGGCGTGAGGAGCGATCCGGCCATTCAGAGACACTTTGTGATGCATGGCGTTAGCTTTTCCGAGGAGCCGGTGGAATGATAATAGTGTCGAGGAGGCTCTCAGTGGCTCGACTGCCTCATATCACGTTCAGTCATCTTCACACTCAGTAAAGTCAGCACATTTCCGCTGCCATTAAATTTACTATGGCTCATTGGGGATTGACATTGCACACCATCAGTGTCATTGTATGCTTTGTGAAATTCCAGAAAGATTCACTTTTTATGCTGGAAACAATCATTATTGCTAAATACTGTGTTTGAATGACTGGCATTTAACGCTTGAGGGATACGTATTATTCACCTCACCTTGCCAAATACCCAATAATCTCCTCAGAGAGGTGTACACTTCATCAGGCGAAAGGATAATCATTCCCCCTCATGGATCTGTGATCAATTTAGCTTTGCCACTGTTATTCTATCCCATATGTTTGTTTTAAAGGTCTGGGTTTAACGGAGCTTCATTTAGTGATCGGAGACACTGCTTGCTGTGACCTCAAATCAAAGAAGCAGATAGTTTCTCAAGTGGTGTGAGCTGATTTAGAAATGCACCGCAAAAAGATTCTCGCTGAATCACACCCTAGGCTACGAGGGAGTGATGGGAAATTTTAATGAGGTCTCTGTGAAATTGCATGCCTGCAGATTGTTTGCAATGCATGGAGATCTTATTGGTGTGTTCTTTAGAAAAAATCAAAACTCAATTACTGTTATCAATCTGCAGCAAAGTCATTTGAGAAACCTTTAAATTTGAGAGATTATTTAAGTGAATGCGTGTTGTACCCAAACTCGCGATAATGAAAGGAAAATGCCTCGCTCAGTGAGAATTAAACATGTTTTTGCAGTTACAGAGAAATGTTAGTTCTTGTAGTGTAAATACCATAGTATCATTAGAGTTTAAAATGAATCTGCTCATTGAGCTATGATAATAAAAGCAGCTTTGTCAACTTGTTCATATCAGCTTTTTCTGTAAACTAAAGTTCTCAGAGATTGTAGCACAGTTGTTTTTAAGAGCGTTTGTGTCAGACTGTGTCTGAACAGAAATTCATCAGCGGTACGGTGGATGTACATGTGTATCAACATGCGTCACATGCTTACAGCAGTTTAAAGCTGCAACTTATTTCTCCTATGGCTTTCAAAACAACTGTTGGTTTTTAGGACATAACAGAATTGATAATCTCTCCTACTTGGTGAGGGAATTGCTTTACTTCTTGAAGGTCTTTCGGACTGCGATTGGCTCACATATTTCCCAAAGCAATTATAGTCCGGGTGAATTTAGTTGTCTTCTGCTCTCCATGGTGGGCTGTGGGGAATTTATTTTATTTTATTTTATTTATTTATTTTTCCTGCCTACAGTAGGATATATCTCTTATGGCCAGAAACACAGCGCCCTCTTCTGGAGCTGAGGAAAATCCCACATCATTTATAAGCAAGTGCCCATGTGTGTGCATAGATCTGTTGTTGTTCAACTCCCCCTTTTGTCTTTCAGGTGTGTGTGAGTGCTCAGACTTCACCACCGGGATGACCTGTGAGCATTGCCTGGACGGTTTCTATGGCAACGCTTTGATTGGCACGCCTGGAGATTGTCAGCCTTGCCCTTGCCCGGACCGGAGCAGCTGTGCCCAAATAGCAGAAACAGGACAGGTGGTCTGTACCAACTGCCCTGCAGGACAAACAGGTGACATGAGCTTCCAGCACATTTAAAACAATTTGTATGCCCAGTGAACAAAGTAAATAATGAGCATTATGTCAGGATCAAAACAATGAGAATTATTCCACATGACAGCTTGATGCTAGAAACACCGTAGCCTCAAAGCTGCTCATTTTCAGCATTGTCCTTTTACTATAAAATGCCAGCTGTGACTCAGAATATTAAAGATTCGTTTTTAATTTAATTATAACACACTCCAAGGCAGCGTGAGAATGGCCTCAGACAATGTTCCAGCTCAGTTGCTCATCAAGGGCCTGCCCGACTGTTTTACCTTTCCCTGTTTGCAGGGATGCGCTGTCAGAGGTGTGAGGATGGTTACTATGGCGACCCCCTGGGACAGTTGGGGACTGCTCATTTATGTGTGAGATGCAACTGTAATGGCAATGTGGATTTCAACGCTGTGGGAATATGTGATCACATCACTGGGAGATGTCTCAAGTGCCTGGGGTACACAGAGGGTGACCACTGCCAAAACTGCCAGCGGGGTTTCTACGGCAACGCCCTGAACCAAACAGCTTACCCGAAATGCAAGCGTGAGTAACAGAAAGGAGATTTTCTTAGTTAAGTTCCTTGTTTTTTTTATTTTGTTTGATTTTATTTTGGATATAGGAGACTTAGGGAAAATCCTGAAATCCATTTTGCTCGTCGTTACTTTAATTTGTTGTTTAACCGCAACTCCAGTCAACAATACCTCACATATTTACAGCAGATGTTGTGTTACTTGTTAATCAATACAAACTCAATTAGCGGTGAACTTAAATTTGATTTTTTTTTCAGTTAAAGCAAAGAAATAACTGAATTTTAACCAGCAGATGTAAACAAACAAACAAAAAAACACAGATTCATCAGCTTTGTTTACATTGCAACATGTTTCAGGCAACTCATCAAGAATTCTTGGATACTGGTTGTTAGAATTCCTAAGATGTTTCTGTTCGGAGCAAAAAGGGTAAAGAAAAGTGATGCGCATAAAAAATTAGGCGGCCTTGAGTCGAGTTTCTAAAACACAGCAGATATAATCCATTTGAATCTTCAGTTTAGGAGTTTCAGCTCAAAAAGTGTTTTCTTCAGTTCTGAAAGGGAGAGAGTGAAAATAAGACAAAGAAGTGGTTCTGGATCAGATAAATGAAAAAATATGAGTCATTTGATAGGGCTAATTTAAAACATCAGAGTGTATAAAAGTCAAATAAAGTTACAAAGGCAGACAGAGACCCTAAGAAAAGTGGCTGTGATGTGTTCATCCTTTGATTTTTATATCTGTTTCTCATAGCTCAGCTTACATTGTAATCCCCAGCTGAACTTATGTGCAGAACACTGTTGCAAAGGGATCCTTGAATTTCCCTGCAAATGTCTGGCATTTCCTCCCATTTCTCCTGCCATCTCTCAAATGAGATAAAACTAATAAAATGTTCCAAACGATAAGGTGATACATGAAAATTTAAGCAGTCTTCTTTATAATATTATCTTTTTTCTGAACGGTTAGATTGCTTTATTTGTTTTTCTCCAGCATGCAGCTGCAGTCCTGCTGGAACCTCTGGGCACGTAAACGAATGCTCCCCTCAGACAGGAAACTGTAATTGTCTCAGTCATGTGACGGGACAGGATTGCAGTTACTGTGAAGTTGGCTTCTTCAACCTCCAAGCAGGAATTGGATGTGAAAGGTAAACAGATTTCCAGTGCAATTCAAAGTGGATCTACATGAAAATATATAATAACAGGGTTTAGAAAGTGAATCTTTTATTAAGATATTATTTCTCTGCTTCCCTTAGGTGCAAATGTAATCCAATTGGCTCATCTTCAGAGGCGTGCCATCCAGTCACAGGAGAGTGTGTGTGTCGTGCCGGCGTGCAGGGGAGATTGTGTGATTCTTGCCGTGTGGGCTTTTTTGGATTCTCCTCACGAGGTTGCAGAGGTACAGTACTTTACTTCAGGCTTCATAACTGCACTACGTGCCATCCTCTAATCCTCTAATACAGATCGCACATGAAAGCATTTCTAACTCTAAAACTTTTTATCTGCTTCCCTGCTTATCTCCCCATCTCCTTATGGTCCCATCTCGCCTCATCCAGCATGTAACTGCGATCCAATGGGCTCCATTTCCATGCAGTGTCACAGTAACGGAACCTGCCAATGCCGCCGGGGCTTCGTGGGTTACAAGTGTGACAAGTGTGAGCTGAATTATTTCCACAACAGAGCCACTCACCAGTGTGAGGAATGCCCAGTGTGCTATGGCCTTGTAAAGAATCAGGTGCGTTTTAATGGTTTGATTTTGTTGCATTAGATCCAGAATTCAAGTTAATGTACATTTCAAAGCAAAAAGGGTGTTTCTCACAAAAGCAAAGGTATGTATGGTATGTACATTGGCCACATAATGGTAGATTCCTTCCTTGTAATTTGAGCTTTACAAACTTCAAAGCTTCACACCACATCTAATATGTTGAACAGTTGCAGAATTTAAAAAGGACAGGTTGGATTTTTACCAGCTTATGTGCACATTTCACCCTTTAGAGAGTGCAGTTTTCTTTGTTGTCTGTTGGCGCAGCAGCATTGTGAGTGAATGACTCAACTGCTTGTTGATCTGATTTAAATGTGTGTGCTTTTGGATCGGCTTGATTTGCAGCAGTCTTTTGGAAAGTCTTTAAGTTTAAATCAGCATGTAAATATGATGTAAAGTACACATGAAAATGCTGATATAACCTGTTCATGGCTGATGTTCTATACAGTAGGTGACACTAGATCACATACACTAAAGTAAGTTTTTTTATTTCTAAGACCTATGACCTTCTTCCATCTCTGCTGTTTTACTCTGCCGCCTAAAGCCAGAAAAGGCTGGAACATTATGGCATAGCAAATAAAACTAATTAAAGTAAAAGAAAATTGCTTAGTAATTGCAGAGGATGAGCTGTAGATATAATTTTATTAATATTTCAGTGATTAATATGACTTCATTTTGGATCAGTATCCCAATATTTTTAAGAAGGAAATTGACGATGTCCACTTCAAAAAACGAAAAGACTCATACAGATCAGCAGGCGCTTCAAAAACCAGGCTTTGTGATGCTATAGTGCTGTATCAGTGCCTGCAGCAAATTGCATTGAGATTTTCAAACATATGCTGCTTCTAAGATGAAAGCTTTTCCATGAACATCCATTCATTTTTAAACAACACAATGCAAACTCGCATTTGACAAATTACAAACACATGGCTGCAGAGGAAGGAGGACTGGCTTTGCTGCACTTCAGACCTTTCTCCTATGAGAAATAATATGTTAAAAATTTTGGAACAAACAGATGCAAAAACTCCAGCCTCATGGAAAAGATGGAACATATAAAGAAAATACATAGTCAAGTTAAAAACCAGTTTGAATTTAAATTATTTGTGTAAATACTCATGCTTCCTCACTGAATATTCACTCTCCTTATCTTTCTCCATTTGTCTTTATATTCTCATTTAGCTTTTAGTACATCTCTGTGTTGATCATTTGGTTGCTGCACTAATTTATAAAAAAATTTGTTCCACACCTACATGGTGTTCTTGGCTCTTGTGATTATGAGATACAATGTGTTCTTGAAATAGCACAGTACCCCAGAGCCTTTCTTTGTGGATTCCCATGACAGCCATATGGCTCCTTTGTATTTGGAGATTGCTCGCCAACAGTGGCTGTGCAGTGAAACAGAAAGAGACATTTGGCCTAATGATCGTTGGAGCTGCTTCTTTCTGTCCCTTCAGATTTGCTGCAACCCACGTTTGTATGCTAAGGTGCTGTGTCTCAGGATTTGCCTTCTGAGGACAATCCAATACCTCTGACATGTTCTGTCCTTTTTTTTTCTTTTTTGCACGTTCTTGTCCCCGTTAAAGTGGCTTTGTTCCCAGTCAAGCTTGTACCTGTGCAAATGCATGCTCTGATCTCTTCAGTGTTAGCAATTCAGTGAACATCCCAAACCTTGTCTGCTCTGAACACCTGCAATTACTCTCCTGTCCTCAGTTTCCCCTAGCTCTGCCGCACACACTCCCTATATCTCACATTTTCCTTAAGCTTAAGCATAGGAAACATAACAGAAAAAAAACACAGAAGCGTATGATTATCAGGTCTTGTACAATGGAAAATGAAAAAGTAGAATAGTAACTGATAAGAGGAAAAATAAAGGAATGTTTTTTTATTTATTTTTTTAAATAAAGAAAAGTTGTTTTTTTGGTTTTTTTCATTTTTCTTTTTTTTTTTGTTGCTGGCATAAAAATAAGCAGACTGAAGTTAAATTAACACGCTGGCTGTTTAGGTTCTGAAATTATGGAACTCAGTTCATGATCACGTGTCAGTGTAATCCTCGTGACATGCCTCCTGAAAAGCAAGGCGCTCACAGCCAGATCAGATCACACCCTCTTTTTATGGATCTGGGCCATTTTACTGCCTGTGCCCACAAATTGGAGCCAATCCACATCATTTTCATTCCAGTTTCAGACATGACTTCCATTCTATTCAAAATGTAATCTTGTTATCTCCTCCACTGCTTTCCTTTACTGCATACTACACAGAGGAAAGTGAATGGATCCGGATATGAAAACTGTATTCTGTTGTTATCACATTGTTGATATTCATTTATTCATTGCGTTTGCTGAAATACTACATTCCGATGTTTTGGCTTAGAATTCCATGCGTATCTCAGTTCCTGCATATGAATTGATAAAAGCTGATTTTTTTTTCTCTCCTTTTTTTCCTTTTATGGTCTTCTCTGTTCTTCCAAAAAAAATTGCATTCTTATTGACACCTTCAAACCATGATGCCGTTACAGGCGGAAAAGCTTCAGACTCGCCTACAAGACTTGGAGAAGCTCCTGGCTCACTTTGATTGCCGAGGAAGATCCGGGAAGCAGCACCACCTGCTGAAGTATCACATGGCCCGGCTTTATGATCATGAGCACCAGAGGGAGGATGCTCTTCCCAACGCTCTGGAGGATTTTCTGGCCTTTCAAGGTACAGCAAAGAAAAGCCAACATAATTCCACACACCCTGTCACTCCTTTTTAATGTGCCCTATTTGGTCATGACATCTTCAGAGAAACACAGCCTTTGGCAGCTTTTCCCCGAGTGAAACATGAAGCTAGTTTATTTTGCCATCGTTACTCCCGCTTCACGTTCTGGCTGTGAGATGATAACGTGCCATATCAGTACATAAAAGACCCACAAGTATGGCCAAGAAATGTGACGTGATGCCACCCCCGGCTGTCTGGAAACGGGCTGTTGCTCTCTCTGTGTCTCCTCAGTGTGACGCTGTAACATATACGACGCAACAAAGCGATTAAATCAGGAAGCAGGCAACAATACCAACCTCTCCCAATTACTTTAACACAATGCAGATATATCCTCATTATCTTTGGAGGGGAACAGGCTTACAGGCTCAGCTGCACAGGCCAAATGGAGACAAATCATAACAATATAAAACAAGGCGCTGTGTGACCAACTTAATCCCTATTTATGTGACAGGCAGTGCATCTCTAATCCCTGGTTTATTATGATTATAGCTGCAATCATGATAACAGTTGTCTAACAATATGCCTCCATCCACCCACAATCCATACACACACATTTTAACCGTGATTTTTAAAACACTGGGTGGCCTGGGGATGATTTAATGAACATTTGGGAGCCACTGGCGCATGTGCGGGCACACAGTTTTTAACTCTTATTTTATGAGACAAAGAGAAAAATATGTACCAAACAAATCAGACGTATTTTACTTATTTTACTCACCTCCAGACTTGCATTGCAGCCAGTAAGATTAGAAATATCTAAAAAATGCAAAGGGAGTCTGACAAAAAGCGCTCGCGTTTCAGCTGGCGCCATATTGTGTGTGTTTTCTCTGACTGCAGGAAGGATGATAGTCCTCGCATGAATTAACACAACAAATGAGTTGAGAATGAGAGATGCTTACAAGCTACAAAGAGTTGGAAGAATAACATTCTTAGGGAAATAATCCGTGAAAGGCTTAATGTGGCTTTATTTGCTCTGTTCTTTTAGAGGCACGGAAGGCCTTCATAAAACAATTTTCCTTGCTGGGAGAGTCTACCGGCAAACTTTTAGTCCAGCTGCGTGGCATTACGTTCACTTTGAACTGCAGCATCAGCGCGGCGGAGGAAGAGGGAGAGGACAGGAAGAAAGATGAAAGAGGAGTGTGTCAAACTTTTATAGACACACTATTCGTGATCGGAGCATGTGATGATCAGCTAAAGCAAGCAACGCTGGACCTGGACAACATGGTAGGTGACTCTGATGTTCCTTATCATAAAGTTTGTGTTTGTGTAGCTGTCCAGAAAGCAAACTCGCAAAATGTGTCATATTTTTAATGTGATTTCATAGAACACAAGAAAATGTGTGGGACATCTCATAATGTATTCTTTTAATCTGTGTTGATTTGTCCTTGAATCCATGCAAACACTTTCTTTCCTTTTCAATATGGAAGATTTCAAGTTCAACCATAGCAAAAAATTTGTTGAGCTCAAATATCTCTTGCACCTGCTTTGCACCAGGAACTTTATGTGGGTGGTTTTGTTGCTAAAATCCAGTATCATGGCTGCGTGTCTACACCACCACCCTCACTGTTCCTGCCTGTGAAAACCCATAATGACCATAAATCCACAGTTTTATGCAAATGATTGTTTATCGGACTTGAAAAGTGAAGGCAGGAAAGTTACTCATCCGTAACTTCGGCGCAGCAACTACCAGAATTCATTTATTTTCAACAGTCAACATGGGAAAAGCTTAACTATGTTTTAAATATCTATAAAATGTTGGATATACACCAAAACTATAGTGAAAGGTGTATTATTATTGTTATGAGGTCAAAATGATGACAAGTTAAGCAGAGAACTGCTTTCTTCCGAAAGAGCAGGCTCAGACCTTAAAGATAATTAAAAGTGGCATGACATGTTTTTTATGCAATTATAATTGGTAAATGGACATGAAATTGTACAGAACAAAATACAGAAATGACATAATAATGAATTATCGATTCTAAATATCAAGCAATGTGTAACAGTTAATTTCATAGGTGGTTCCTTTTATAAATGGAGGTGATGGTAATTCTTTTTGTTTTCCTGTTTAAACTCTTTACAACTACTGTTTTTCTCCATCTACTGGTAATGGGTAGGCTTTTTATAATCTATTAGCTTCTGCCTACAACTTTTTGGTTTTCCCTTATTTTCTTTTATTTCTTTTGTGTTTGTATTTGTATTACACTGGATAAACAAATAAACAAACAGACAAACAAACAAAATGATAGTTTATTTGAAATCTTTTTGGTCTTGCTAAGATCACTATAAAATGTTTATGTCTTATATGACCTGATGATCAACCAGTATGCTAAATTTTATTTGGAAAGTGTCTTGGGTAACTTTAGCTATAATTAAGCTACTGAACCAAGAGTAGAAATACAAAGTTGCATACAATGAATAATCTCAAAATTTGTATTCTAAAGTAAAAGATTAGAGCATTGTGCATCACCATTTTTTTACATTTATCTGTTAAATTTTACGTTTTTACATTACTTCAACTTAATAGTAGTAATTTTTTTAATTTTTAACAGTTTTTTCCGGCCCAGGGCATCCCATGATAGCTGAAATTAGCTTTATGGTTTTTGTCAGATACCAGCAAGTCGATATCAACACATTGGACATTTTGGGCAATGGCTGAGTAAGCAGAAATGCAAGGCGACGTTATCTAAGGGAGATGGATGAAAGAAACTGAATGAGAAAGGGATAAGGCAAGATTCAACATTGTGTGTTATTGAGGTCCTGTCACTATGCCTCGGATTAATCATGCGCCATGGCTACTTGGCTACAGGGATATCTCTTTGGCTGACTGGTGAGCATGCGTGAGTCTCATCCAGGCTGGAGTTCAAACCCTGCCCTGGCCCTACTTTGTCCTCCCATAATAGGACTAGCTCTTACTGGCTTGAAAATGGCGGTTAAAACATGCAACAGAGATGCCAAATTATAGCTTTCATTATGGAGTGCAACTCTGCCAAAGTCCATGCTTTAAGATGAGTGTTGATATAGATCCCCCGAAAAATACTGATCAAATCACACATTTGTGACATGATGCACAAATTGATCTAATGAAAAAAAAGCAACACCTAGGCATATGATTTAGTTA